>JADBJO010007168.1:90288-118091 GCA_016801955.1 Conus betulinus
ACAGAGGCTGAGGGACAGGCCCAACAGTAAAGAAGCTTTTGACCAGAATGACTTTGCCCCTGAAAGCCAAACGCAGGCATTTCTGAGACGCTCAGCGGACCGACCGACTCCATAGCAAACTTGGGACTAAGGGAGAAAATACATATTGAGCCGGAGCCGGAATAGCTCAGTTGGTAGAGCGCCGGACTCGTAATCTTGGTGATCCTGGGGTTGCAGGTTCGAATCTCCGCCGGGCCGTTTCGGTACAGGAGGATTTTTTTCCCTCGGAGTTAACATTGTTCTGACTCCATTCCCCATACAGTCCTTCGAATGAGACTATAAACCGAGGTTCCGTGTGTGAACCCACGCATAACATCTTGCACATAGGTAAAATCACATCACCAACTTTCGGAAGAGAAGGCCAGTTTGGCCGTTGGTATGGATGACACGTTACACACAGCATGCACCTTCCCCGTAGTTGGAGTATGACTGCCTTAATGGTGTGATAAAGAACGGTCATACACACAAAACTCCATTCCCTATATAGGGGGTGTCCCGCAAAAGTATCAGCCTGCGCACGCAGTAGAAGAAGAAGAAGGAGAAGAAGAAGTTGTGATCAGTCCATTATGCTAAAAAATTATCATGCAAAATTGGGAGAAGAGTAGTCAAACACTGTAGATTCGTATACAGATCAAGGAATTAGATACACACACACACACACACACACACACACACACAGCCAGAACATGCTTTAATATATAGACTGGTATTATTTTCAGCTAATTAGGCTGCATGGAGTAAAGACAAACCTCTTGATTTTTTTCCAGGTAAAATAGATCATAGATAGTTATGCTGCTTCTGAATGTTGCATACTTGAGTGCTACTATAATACAAAACAAAAGTCTATAAGCCAAGGCTGCGCACACAAGCCATGCTGGAAGTCACGTGACAGGGCCCAGAACCAATGATTATGTCACAATAGACACTGTGTAGGTCTGAAGAAAAAGGTAAGTTCATCAAATATGTGTAATTTACATTCTCCACCCCCCTTCCCCCCTCCTTCAAATCTGTTGTATGCCAGCTGTTGGCTTATGTCCTATTGGTACTGGTTTTAAGGAAGAAATAAGGTGTTAGGGTCAGTCTTTCAGAAGAAAGGCATACTCTTGAAAAGGTAGTTCAGAAAACTTTCGTTACCCTGTGTGAAATTTGCATGGCACCTGAAGTCAGAGGATGATTGACAATGGTCTGACAAGCCCTGTCATTTGTGTTTGGTTCATATTGAAAGCCATGATAATGCTGTCTGGCAGGAATGATTAGAACGGAATCCAGACTGGAGTGGGTAAAACAGTTGTTTTTTTTTTTTCTATCACCATGAACTGAGATACATGTGTGTATATGTCTTTCAAGGAGTTTGGAAAGAAGAAGGACGAGGGGACAGAGGAGGAGGAAGAGGAGGAGGAGGAGGAGGGGAAAGAGAAGAAAGAAGAGAAGCTTCCAATTGTTTTGAACTTGTAGGTAACTATATAAATGTACAGCAGTATCCATGGCATCGTGAAGTGTTTATTTCGGATGACTTTACTACCTTTCATAGTTGTGTGATATGCAAATGTACAAGAGTGTCCAATGGCAACGTAAATAACTTATTTCGTATGACTTAAGTACCGTTTATAGTTGTGTGATATGTCAAGGCACTCTAGGATCCAGTGGTGTCATGGACAGTTCATTTTATACGACTTGACTTCCTTTCCCCGTTGTATTGTAATTGTTCCTACTTTCAAGATGGAGGAAATATACGGAGAGGGGGATCGTTGATAAGCTTGTGTAATCATGCTGGCTGGGTCAGAGTTGAAGTGGTTTGGTGACTGAACGTTGATATTTTTGTTGTTTTTGTGTGTGCTGACTAAAGCTCACCAGAATGGAACACACATATACCTTATATCAACAGACTCATCCTTGAAATCAGGAACGTGTGAAGGTGAATGCAGAGAGAGAGAGAGAGAGAGAGAGAGAGAGAGAGAGAGAGAGAGAGGCATCAGATTTTACGGTTTCATCCAAGCATTTTCTCCTAAAGCAATGTCTTCCTTCACTGACAGACATGATGGCATGTGGCTCAACTATACCGAGTGTCATGTATCATGTGGCATTGTTCTGTTGTTGTGTTGTCTATCCTTAGCATGTCGGAAAACAAGTTTGGCCGATCCACTTGGTTTAACGAAGTAATGATTTTTTTTAGCTGCTGTGTGTGTGTGTGTGTGTGTGTGTGTGTGTGTGTGTGTGTGTGTGTGTGTGTGTGTGTATGAGTGTATGTGTGTGTATGCGTGTGCGTGTGTGCGTGTGTGTGTGTGTGTGTGTGTGTGTGTGTGTGTGTGTGTGTGTGTGTTTCAGAGAGAGAGAGAGAGAGAGAGAGACAGAGAGAGTGTGTGTGTGTGTGTGTGTGTGTGTGTGTGTGTGTGTGTGTGTGTGTGTGTGTGTGTGTACTTGCCTTATGTCTATGTACTGATTTGTCAAAAGCGTTGAACATCAGCGTAGTTTTGAACAGGTATATAAATGCCAAAGGAAATACAACAACCCACAGTGCACTTATAAATCACTTGGCACAACAAGGCAACTCCAGCCCGCATTGTGGTCACTGTGCTACCGCTGCCTTTGGGTCCAGTAGAGTTGCCCACACAGCTGTTAAGCTTGTGGTTCACCTTGGCGACCAGTCAAATCAGGAATCGAATAGATAATACACATGTACATTTGTGTCAGCCATATATCAAAAGCTGCAGAACCTCTTCGGTATATGAAGGCTGATGCAAGCAGAAGACATAAGAGCTTGGCCACTGCCTCCAACAGATGTAAACGGAAATGCCAAAGCATGCTTGCACTGGGAAGCAGTTAGGCTGTCCTTTCACATATTCATAAAACAAGCCAGATATGATCACCCCTAACCAAACAACATGCCAACAAACGACTCAGGAGGGCCTGTTAACAGCCTGGCTCAGTGATACCATGACCAGGGATAAAAACAAAGCAAAAGAACCGAATCAAACCATGCAGCCTTCTTGGTTCGGCGGTTAGTGTCAAGGCAAGAGGTGGTGGTGAGATCATTGGTTTGAAATCTATAAAGACGCATTTATACCTGTGGGATTGTTTTGGCTCTGGTCAGTTCCTGCCCAGAGACGTTGAGCTCGCTTCCACAAGTTTCATCCTGTGTTACTCAGATTTCCTGACCAACACTGACGGTTTGCCCATCTCTCAAGCCTGGTTGACGATGGGATATATTGTAAAAGGAAGTCTAATGTACATTCGATTTTGTAGAGTCCAATCAGAATGGAATGCAACTATACCATCACCATCATCCTCATTGTTAATAATAATGATGATAATGAATACTTATATAGCGCCTATTCTCGGCTAGAGACCAAGCTCTAAGCTATTCCGGCTCTCCACTTGAAAGTGTCAAATTCTGCAGCTGTTCATACCTCGCTCTCATAGTGACCTCAGCTTTGGCCTTCCATAAGCCCTGCCTCTCACAAGCTTTTGTTGGTAAATCTCTGGTGACTGTCACGACAGGTTGTGTGTTCGCAGGTTTATGGGGGAACTGTTTGTGTTGGCATTTACTCACCTGGCTCTCTGACATTGTCATTTTCATCATCAGCAGAAACCAGGTTTAGTAGATGGTGCTCTGTGCATATCGTACCAGAATAGACACTACCGAATATCACCGAACTGATTCAGCACGACCAAATATCACTGAACTGATTCAGCACTACCGAATATCACTGAACTGATTCAGCAGTAGAACAGTGACTCCTCTGACAAGTTGCCCACGGACAACCTGACACTAGTAGCTCCATTGACTAGTAATGGCACTGGAACTTTACTGCAATGATCAAGGGTGTGGTTTCTGTGGGACAGAGCAGGAATTAGTGGTATGGGAGAAAATGCAAGTGAGAGAGAGAGGAAAAAAAAAGGTATGAGACAAAAGAATGACAAACAAGTCAAGCAAAAATCTGATTCCACAGTAAGCAATATTTTATTTTCAGCAATGTACAAAGCATTTTGTATTTTAACAGTGCAGTCACTTGATTAACAATGATGATAGAAAATGAAGCAGAAGAAAAAACAATTCAAAACAAAATTACTGCAAGTGCTTTGGCCTCCAGGGATCAGTTTCGCATGGAATTATAAATACATCATGAAGCATGACATCTCAGACAAGTCAACTGGAATCCATCTCCTAAAAATGCACACAGAGAAGTAAAAGAAAAAAAAAAAGACTTTATCATAAGCATAACAGAATACTAACCAGTCTAAAATTCTGGAAAAAAAAAAAACCCAATAAAAACACCAATAATACAAAATCTTTTAAAAAACAAATTTGAAAGCATTCCTGGAAAATCGTACTCCTCAATGACACAATGTGTCAAACATTTTAACTGTTTCAACTGTTTGAGAACTGGTACAGAATGCTGCAGCTTTTCAGCTTTATACTTTATAATATCACAGTTTACCACATTATCACTGTATTCTTTTGACAGGTTGAACTATCTTGAAAGCTCCTTAGTTTCTCACATGAGAACAATGACACATCACACATTCATTATTTTCTTTTCTCAAGTTGGAACTGACTACTCACATAATATTTGCCGTTTTATTTCAAGGAACTGAAGGATCCTGAAGAAGGCGTATCGCATGTTTCAGTGAATGATTGAAAAATATGAATTTTTAAAAAAAAGTAAAAAAAAACAACAAAAACATATTTTTCTGAAGCTAAACACTGCAAGAAATAAAATTCCAAAGAACTTTTTTTGTAGCATATTCCTTGTCACTGCATGTCTTGTTCTACAGGTAGCCTGCCACATGTCAATCTGTACAGCTAAGCAATCACATATCTACAAAATAACTTCTGAAACAAAACTTCAGAACAAATATCACAGCCACAAAGCATTGGTTTTAAAAAGTCTTCCCAGCTTCTGAAGACAGACAGGTTTTCTGTTGCATCTCATTTACTTCTGTTTTTCCCCCTCAAAGTTTAATTTAAAAAAAAAAAAAAAAAAAAACCAGGGTAGGACAAAAGTTGGGTGCAGGAAAAAGACAGAAACTGAGAAGGAATCAAAATGCAACATGTCATAGATTGGAAATGTCCATCAGTATTTCAGTTTCATGAGGACAACTTTAAAACACACGTGCACACACAAATACACAGCACATCCAATGATGACATACCACGAACAAATATTGGAGGAAAAGAAAACCTGTCAAAAAAGAGGCTAACAATGTTGAGCTCAAATGTTTTTGCCACCAGCCATTACCCAATTATCAAACTCACACATTTGAAGAGAGAGGGATTACGATGGTTCCCTCAGGCAGCTAGTAAAGGGTTTCTCATATTTGTAACATACTCCCCCATTTTCTTCATCTTCATTTTTTTTTTCTAAAAGTTCAAATCTTTGCAAAGTCATTACTATAATGACTGAAGAATGTTAGCCTGCACTTGTTTTCCCCCACTACTTAATTGTTCAGCATTACATTTGAAGAGAGAGAGAGAGAGAGAGAGAGAGAGAGAGAGAGAGAGAGAGAGAGAGAGAGAGAGAGAGAGAACAAAATGAAAAGCTCTTGCAAACCAAAAGACAGGAAGAAATCTTTTAACATCAGAACCTGCATCATCATACAATTTCTATTGATAAGACAACTGCCAAAAAAAATCTGCTTGAGCACAGAAAAACCCCATCTGTGTATGAAAAAAGAAGTCGTTACATCATTACTTTCTCAATGAATAACCCACTGACAAACATGAGAGAGAGAGAGAGAGAGAGAGAGAGAGAGAGAGAGAGAGAGAGAGAGAGAGAGAGAGATGATGATGATGATGATGATGATGATGATGATGATGATGATGATGATGATGATGATGATGATGATGATGATGATGATGATAATCTTTATTTCCAAGGGTAACACATGAGCAGATACATGTTTTTTTTTCATCCAGTCCTTGCCTTGGTGAGGAGTAAGCAATACTAGCAACTGAGGATGAATAGCAACTTAAACTTACACAAATATTTACCAAACATGCACATCTTTAAAAGTATGAAACATGCAGATGAGTTGTTCCTCCATAAACATGAACACCTAGATGAATTTTAAGAATGAAAAATGAAATTGAAACAAGAATAAACAAACTGCTTTAAAACACACACACACACACACACACACAGAGCGATCTTCTACTTATTCATCAAACACACACACATACACACACTGATTTAACAGCTACAATGCATCAACAATATCAACATAATAAAGAGACAGACGGACAGACAGACAGAGACTGTCAGATAGATTTGTGTGGACATGAACCAATGATCTGAACAGCAAGAGCAATTATAAAGCAGTTGACAATCAGATCATCAGCACCCACATCTACACTAATTCCACACTATCATTAAAAAAAATTTTTTTGCTTAAATGGAGGGAGTGTGTGTGTGTGTGTGTGTGTGGGGGGGGGGGGGGGGGGGGGGCATCTAAAATGGAAGGGGGGTGGGGGTATGCACAGGATGGTAAAGGGAAATCACTGCTCCTTTCACGAGATGGTGTATCGCAAGGAAATTACAGACATACAATGCACTTCAACCCTTGAATTTTCTCGTGTGTGTGTGTGTGTGTGTGTGTGTGTGTGTGTGTGTGTGTGTGTGTGTGCGCGTGCGTGCATGCATGCATGCGTGCGTGCATGCGTGTGTGTGTGTGCACCTAAAGGTATTGTCCACACAGACCGTTTCTTTCTGTTTTATTTTTTTCTCACCTGTTTCTGCAGCCATTCTTTTGAACATATTCTCATATGAACCGCAGTGGCAGCACCAACCTCTCAATCACTGCTGTCATCATCATCTTCTTGACCCCGGTGTTCCTTGATGTCCGAGGGACTGATTTCAGCAATCTGATAGGGAGCCTTTTTCCACTTCTTGTAGGTGGATGTTGTACCATCCTTGTCCAAGAAGTCCCAGTGCTCCGGAGATACCAATATAAAGTTTGTCTACGACATAACATCATGAATAGTGTATCAGCACATTTGATACAAACATTTTGACAAAGAGACAGCCCTGGTAAATGTTTGTCAATACAGTTAATTACAAGAGAAAAAAAAACGCACACACATTCCTGATAAAAATCATCCAGAATGGCTTTGACAAAATTCCACTATACTGACTTACACATTTTATCTGGAACTGCCCATCTACCAGCACACAGACAGAAAATGAATGACTTCAAAGCAAGCTCTACATTTTTAGCAAAAGTGTCAATTTATAAGAAAATCACTGTCATTTATCACATAAGCAAAAGTATTTTTTACTGTCTGGGTTTGTGGACTAATGTTGATTGTTCACGTCACAGGTATTATTATATGAAATTTGTCCAGATTTACAGACTAATATTTGTTATTAATAACATCGTTGTTAGTCTCTGAAATCTGTCCATGTTTCCAGACTTGATTTTGTTATTCATAATAAAGATGTCCTATGCGAAATCTGTCCTAGTTTTCAGACTGATGTCTGTTATTCATGTTAAAGCTTCAAAATGGAGTGACTGGTGGTGGAGAACGAAGCAAAATTTAGAAAGAGTGGGGGTTAGTTGCCGCCAAGGACATTGACAAAGCAGAGGACAAGACACGATGCATTTCGACCTCTTGGGTCTTCTTCAAGCAAAAAAGAATAGATCACATTTAGCATTTAGTAAGTACAAACAAAGAACGAAGAGAGACTTATCTGATGTCCATGTGGTGAGCTGTGAAAAATGGCCGCCAGAAGCTTCTGTCAGCCATTCTTGTCTTGTCCTGTACTTTGTTTTGTCAATGTCCTTGGCGGCAACTAACCCCCACTCTTTCTAAATCATGTTAAAGCTGTTATGTCCAAAACCTGCCCATGTTTGCAGAATGTTGTTTGTAATTCATTACAAAGATGTTCTTCTCTGAACTAAGTTTGCTTACTAATGTTGTTATTAATAATAAAAAAAATTCATATATAATTTATATTTGTAATCTGTCCTCACTTGCAGACTAAAAATTCGTTGTTCTCAACACTGATATGCAATCAATATGTGAAATCTGTCATGGTATGCAGACTGATGTTTGTTGTTACAACAGTATTCCAGTGTTAACTCAATTTGAGCAGCTTCTGTTTCAGATTTTTCAGTCCTGCTGGTTTACATTGTGAATGTGGGCAATAATTCAAACTGGAAAAAAAGATCGATTTTCTGAACTATCTCCCTTGAATTTGCTATAGGAGTGAGGTGTTGGGCACGATCACGTTAACATTGTGAAATGGAGAAACAAGCTGTCGACCAATGATGTACCATATCAACAAAAAGATCCACACCATCAATATGTTTAAATTCTTCACATTTAAAACAAATTAAATGTTTTTTTTTTTTCAAAAATACATATCACAAATGTCTTCAAGACAGCATACCTGATCTCAGAAGAACACGCACCATCCACCACAATCTGTCAATGGATGTGACTAAAGTCTTTGCCTGTTTTTTCTTTAGGACTAGTAGCATAAAGAAGATATACAAACTTCTATTATAAGACCCTCTGTTTAGAGACCTCCTCTGTTTAGAGACCTCCTCTCATTTAAGACTGAATTTTTTTTTTTTGCATGGATGCATTTTACTGCTAAAAACGACCACTCTTAATTGACTTACTCTAAAACGTGACTTGCGACCTCCATTTTGTTGAAATTTACAACCATCGCAGCAATCATGCATGACCATGAGTCAAGGGAAACAAATGTAGACCTGACCCCCCCCCCCCCCCCCAATCAAGAGTCGCTTCCCTTGTTAAAAGAAAGATGGCGGAGATTGTAGGCAAAACATGTGGAAAGCGAAAGAGAAAGCAACTGAACTTAGAAGAGAGAGTGGAGGTGATTAAAAGAAGTCATGGAGGTGAAACTGCAATATCGACTGCTCGAAGTTATTAAGTTGGCAAGACCCAGATTCAAAATATAATCAAAGATCAGAAAACTCTCATGGCAAGCTGGGATCAGGGTGCATCTGTGAGAAAATGTTTTTCTACTACAACTGTCGGAGCCTACCTCCATTATAAGACCCCTCCAATTTAAGACCGAATTTTCTGGACATTTTGAAGGTCTTATAATACACAGGTTTGACTGTAAGATAAAGTGATGCTATAATGGCTAATGGCTTCAGGCAAACCACTGCCTGATTCAACATCTAGCAACCTGTATACAGGCTTTGGCAACACCACATGCGAGCAAAAACTACCATGGGATGTGTTAGTGGTGGTTTTTGTTTGGCAAAATCTGCCATGGTCACTAATGTCCTTTTCCTAACTGGATCTGTAGTGGATGGCATCAACTGACTGGGGCCAGTGATTCAAGGTCAATAACTCCTCTGCAGTGACAAGGGCCTAAGATGATGATACACCAGGCATTCTGCATGTACAGTAGAGAGTATCCATTTGACCTGTGCAGTCAGACTTGTTTGTGCATGCAACGGATGGGCTGCTACACAATATTTTTGAAACTGACCCCTGACAGCAAACTCACCTTCAACATAATTCTATACAATACCAGCCGCCGTGGCAAAGTGGTTAGCATCGCGGACTCCCCAGCAGGGAGGTTGTGGGTTCAAATCCCGTCAGTCATGTAGGTTTTTCTGCCCCGACCAGCTCCTACCCAGAGTTGAGTTTACTGCGGACTCAGTTGAGAAGAGCGGGGACCACACAGTCAAGTTTCATCCACTTAATGGATGCGTTTCTGAGAGTGTTGCTCAAATTTCCTGACCAACTCTGCAGGTGCCTGTATCTCTCAGGCCTGGTTGACGCCGGAATATATTATGAAAGGAAGTGTAGAGTACAGCCCTGTCATGTAGTCTCAGACCGAAATGGAAATCGATAGCATCATCTTAATCATCCTCATTCTCATCCATCAGCATAAAAAAAAAATTCTATTGAATGCCTCAAAAGAGAATGGACACGCTGCAATGCCTTCTGATGTTGTTGGTTTTTGAAAAGATGGAGAGCAGACAAGATCAGTGTGTTCTCCTTTGGATAATCAAAGTGTCCTTACATGCACTGAAGACATTCACAAACATCCTGACAATGTGACCAGCTCTCTGCGTGCCTCCTGTTCATGGGTTGGCTCTCTGTTCACTGTATTTCACTGCTGAGAGTGTCAAACTGTCAAGCTTGAAGCACATGCACGGTGGTTGACTGGCTGGAAAAGCCTGCGTGCAGACAGAAGGCCCATCTGACTGAACAGTGGGCAACAAGAATCTGCCATTTGTTATCACCTGAGAGGGAAGGCCAACTAACCGAACAACGCCATCACCCTGAAGGGGTCAGTGACCTGTGCAAGTGAATGGAAATCTGACAAAGGCAAGTAGTGGAAAAGCTAAGGGAGATAACAACAGATTCTGGGGAAAGAAAAGAGCAAACAGTGGGAAAGCAATGTGGGAGGTAACAATTCTCTCCCCTCTTACATCTTCTTTGCATTTTGTTTTTTCTTACTTTGGTTTTTCCAAAGAGCATCGTGAGCTTTACATGCTCGATCTAGTATTTTGTCCTTAAACCATGGTCAGTAGCTTTGCTGCAAGAAGTAAGCGCCGTCTGAAGGAAGCACTGACCAGCTGTTAGCAGCTCTGCTTCAAAAACTAAAGGCTTTGAAATGTGTAGGCAGTTGGTCTGCTGCCAGAATTAAAGGCCAGGTGAAAGAGACATTTAACTGCAGTCAGCAGCTTTGCTGCTGGAATTATGTGCCTATGGTTGGAGCCATCAATCTGTGATCAGTAGTTCTGGTGCAAGAATTAAATGCCAATGTCAAGGCACTGACTTACGGTTAAGTAACACTAATGCAAGAATGATCAAAGGTCTCCTGAAAAAGGCAACTGACTGCAGTCAGTTTAACTGCAAAATGTATGGGACCAAAAAGTTATAATGGTAAGGAACTGACTGGAAGAATTTCAGTGCTTCCCAGTGCAGAATGCTGCACAAAACTTCATGCCTTGAACCATTTCTTCTTTTACCTGCAAATCAGGACTTCAGCGCTGGTCTGCTAGGACTCACCTTTTTGTACCTCAGCAGCTGTCCCAGCTTTTTCTTGCACCGGCAGATATAACGGAACCTCTAATCTCCCAGTCGTTTCTTCAGGGTTTTTTTCCATGGCATGATGACCACATGTTGGTCGATTTCATGTCCAATGATCACACGATGAGCGTTGCTGACCATGCGAATCTGCGTGCCATTCACCTTCACCTTGTCGCACTGGGGACAGGCGATGGAAAAGTCGGATGCCTTCTTCAGCTCCTTGACCTGCTTCATGGCCTGGTCAATTTCCTCCAACTCCAGAACCTTGGTTTGCACCTGTGGTAACCCATGATGATGCAAATATACTACATCTATAAACAAGTATTGTTTGGGGCTCAAAGCATAGAAATGAAAATCATTTTAATGATGTGTATAAGCACTGCTAAAAAAATGAACTCAATGTCTCCCCTTTTCCAAATATTTCAACAGCAAAAGTTAGGCGGAGAGTTGAAATTTAATGGAAGAGAAGTGATAGATCTGATCACTTGAACAATCCCCAAAACATCTCATATTTCGTACTGTTTACACATGGACAGGATTTAGTCAATCATTTGATCAGTCCTGGGTATATCCTATACTACATACTGTTCCAGGATTTATACAATCATTTGATCAGTCCTAGGTAGATCTTACACTACATACTGTTCTTACCCCAGACAGGATTTTGTTAATCAGTTGATCGATTCTAACAGTATTCAATCAATTATCTGATCAATCCTAAGCATACGTTATACTCCATACTGTTTTAACACCAGGCAATCATTTCATCAGTCCTGCAAAGTGTTCTACCATGACATGTCACCTTTTCCACAAAGTCTCGGATGTCCTTTTCTGGCATCGCGTTGATCAGTCTGAGGGCGTCGTGCATCAGTTTCTCTCTCTTTCTGTTCAGTTCCTCCTGCTCAATGATCTTGGGCATGGCCATCAGGATAGTGCGACCCCCTCTCTTGCGACTCCTCCCTGAAAGCATTGGTTTATACTGTACTGTCACGACCACACTCTGGCCAGCATCACATACAACAGGCTTACAGGTTGTGAATCAGAATTTTTTTTTTCAGCCCTGACCAGCTGCAACCTGCAGGTAACTGTACTATAGGTTCAATTTTGAACCATGGTTGAGTACTGGAGAAAAATCTGGTCAAATGTTCTGAGCATTATTGCAGGCGTCCCAACGTACAGACGAGTGACTGCGTGACTCAGATTGTTATCCTACGTCATCCGCTGTACATTTGTCAAATGTGCTGTGCAAGGCTATAAAAGCAATTGTGAGCGTAAAAGCCCCAAAGCAAAGTCTTGAATGAAAATGTATCTACACAGCATTCTCGTCAGTGTCCTCATTCTCCTCGGTTGTGATAAACAGCTCTTCAAGACTGCACACCTTTTCTTGAAAAGCGACAGATGAGGCAGCAAAGTGCAGAAGATGAGGTAGTGAGAAGTGTGAAATATGATGTAGAACGGTATGGAAGATGAGGTAGCAAGATACAGAAGATGAGGTAGCAAGGCAAAGGTGACACATCAAGGCAAAGAAGAGGAAGTATCAAGGTATGAGAGAGCAAGGTACGGAAGGTGAGGTTGCAAGGTGCAGAAAGCGAGGCATCAGGGCACAGACGATGAGCTAGCGCGGTACAGAAGGTGAGGTAGCAAGATGCACAAGAAGAAGAGGTATGAAGGCACACATGAGGTATACAGATACAGGGGATGAGATGTAGCAAGGCACAGAAGATGAGGTAGTAAGGCACAGAAGATGAGGTAGCAAGGTACAGAAGATGAGGTGAAACAAGATATAAGACACTGATGACAAGGCAGCATGGCATAGAACATGAGACAACAAGGCACAGAAGATGAGGTATCGGGGCACAGAAGATGAGGTATCAAGGCACAGAAGATGAGGTATCGGGGCACAGAAGATGAGGTATCAAGGCACAGAAGATGAGGTATCGGGGCACAGAAGATGAGGTATCAAGGCACAGAAGATGAGGTATCAAGGCACAGAAGATGAGTATCAATCAAGGCACAGAAGATGAATTATCAGGGCACAGAAGATGAGGTATCAGGGCACAGAAGATGAGGTATCAGGGCACAGATGATGAGGTATTAAGGAACAGAAGATGAGGTATAAGGGCACACAAGATGAGGTATCAAGGCACATAAGATGAGGTATCAGGGCACAGAAGATGAGGTATCAGGGCACAGAAGATGAGGTATCAGGGCACACAAGATGAGGCATTAAGGAACAGAAGATGAGGTATCAGGGCACACAAGATGAGGTATCAAGGCACCGAAGATGAGTTATCAGGGCACAGAAGAAGATGAGGTATCAGGGCACACAAGATGAGGTATCAGGGCACAGATGATGAGGCATTAAGGAACAGAAGATGAGTATCAAGGCACAGAAGATGAGGTAGCAAGGAACAGAAGATGAGGTATTAGGGCACAGAAGATGTGTATCAAGGCACAAAAGATGTGGTAGCAAGGAACAGAAGATGAGGTATCAGGGCACAGAAGATGAGGTATCAGGGCACAGAAGATGTGTATCAAGGCACAGAAGATGTGTATCAAGGCACAGAAGATGAGGTATCAAGGCACAGAAGATGAGGTAGCAAGGAACAGAAGATGACCTTGACCTTGGTGCTGGTCTTCTGGACTAACAAGTTTATACCCAAAATGTCCTCTTGTCAACTCCTGCTTGCGGCGTCTTCTGCATTCCTGATCAAAGTACATGCGTGTAAGCCTTTGTCTTGCACTTCTCTCCTCCTTGAAATCAAAGAACACAGACAAGTCCAGTGTCTCACCTCGGGTCTGCACTGTGGTGACCTCATTGCCCACATGGTTGTATCTGATTGTGAGGTTGCACTCTGCAATGTCAATCCCTTCCTCCCCCACAGAGGTGGTGACCAGGAGTTTGACATCCCCCCCACTTTGAAGCGCTTCAGGGTCTCCTCTTGATCATGGGGCGTCATACCTGTCAAGAGCATGAGACACCTTTGTGCGGGGATACTTACATCTTCGTTTGGTCACACAAAGTCATACTTGTCTTACCTTATTCTATTATTTTCTATAACAGCCTACAACACAGGTCCATGTCTTTAACGTGGTGGCGGCCCTGGTGTGGCCCTTTGCGGTCGGCTGGGCTGTAGGCAACATTGTCTTATCTTATTTCAACGTGTTGGTTTTTAATCCTAGGATAGGTTCTTTTAATCTGTTTTTAATGGGTTGGGAGAGGTTTTGCTTTTAATCCTTTTTTAACATATATACATGGTAGTTTGGAACGTGGTGACGGTCCTGAGATAACCTCTGCTGTTGACAGGACTATAATTTTAATCTTAATCTTAATCTTAAGGTCCATGTCAGGACTGAGCCCCTTAACAACAACAAGAAACTGTCGGGATCTCATGGCACTGCTACAGAGTGGACTGGTGCAAACCATGAAAAAGGACTGAAATGCATAGAAGAGTGCTGCAGGTCTGAAAATGGGATATGTGAGAAAGCTTCTTTCAGCTGCATGCTAGGCCACAGACTGTAAGGAAAAGGAAGTGGCTGTGTCTTGCAGACTGGAACCAAAGAAGGTCTGCAGGGCATCTTGATACTGAATCAGCGATGAAATTTTGTGAAAGAGAGCCGAGTACTTGGTCACGTCTGTCCCAGCACGTTATTTGACACTGGCAGCATTTTATCCACTCCCAAATGCTGAGTGAAACGAGGGGCAACTGCTGCAAAACTAGTCATGCTGAGCGCAGGGGAGAGAATAAGGAGTTCAGGGAAGACTGCTTCCTAGAGATGCTCAGGATCCAGGGATCATGGCACTGGGGTGAAGGTCATCCAATGACAGCACCATTTCATTAGAAGGAAAGTGGATCTGCAACAAACCAATGCTGTTTTGCTTTTCCTTTCTTCCTTCCCCCACCTTTATTTCAGCACAAGCTTCATGCTGGTATCTAAATTACTACTGCAAATTATCCATGGTCTGCACTAATGCAATGGGCATGTGAGCTTTTTTGTCTTAAATGGACCCATCACCTGAGCAAACTTCTTCACTCTTTTTGCCATTAATGGGCCAAGCTGGTTTTTGTTGTTGAAGAAATTCCGATGCAAAGCTGGGGTGAAAAATAATGCCTGGCCCCCTCAGCATTAGGTGTCATGGAATGAATTTCATGTAAACACATATGTGACGATTTACTGTTGTCTTTCCTAACAGACCAGCCCCTGAGTTCTTTCCCTGACTGACTGGTTGGCTGTGCAGTAGAAATAAAAACTAAAGACTACAGACAAAATACCTAGGCTACCAATAAGTTAAAAAGAAAACTGAAATGCTTAGGCTGCCAGCAAGTTAAGGTAAGGTAAGGTAATGTTGCTTATTGCCCAGCCGACCGCAAAGGACCATATCAGGGCTGTCACTGCGTCGAAATCAACTCACATACCTGAAAATTAAAAAAAAAACTGTGTACAAATTCAAATCCAAACAGGTAAAGGTAATCCAGAAAAGGAAATCTCCAGCACTGCCAGAACTACCACGCTATCAGCCTGATCAGCTACACCAGCCAAGTAATGATAAAAATCTGACTGAAAACATTGCAAGCAGAAGCAAATACCATTCTTGCCGAAGAGCAGGCTGGATTCTGGAAAGGCAGAAGTGCCATCAAACCGATGGCAGGAGAACGGTTCCATTGGAGTTTATCAGGGCTGTATTACGTCACCCTCACTTTTCAACACAATCATGGAATGCACCATAGCTGATGCACTTGAAGACCCTGTCAGCACAGTGAGCTTTGGAGAAAGCACCATCACAAACCTTGCAGCTGGCATCAACCACCTGGCAAGCAGTGAACAAAAAACTGGCCCAGCCTGCTGAACGACTGGATGAACATCGACAAGATACAGCATGGAGATCAGCACTGAGAAGACCACGCTGATGCCCAGCCACAGCACTACCATCAACACTAACACAACATCCACGGTCAGAAGGCAGAATCTGTTCAACAGTTCATTCATTTGGGATCCATCACTAGCGGTGAACGATCCAAGCCTGAAACCTTCTAAAGGGCAGCAAAAACCAACCACTGCACTGTCCAGATTAGAACCTGTAAGGAAGGACAGGAGCATCTCCCATGAAACAGAAGATCAGGCTCATGTGTGCTCTGGTGTATAGGATCTCCAGTAGGCATGCAAGGCATGGACCCTCATAGAAGATCTGGAAAGAAGAATCCAAATCATGGAAATGAGATGTTACTGCCAGACACTAAACATCTGGCGTATCGATCACATCACCTGGTGTATTGATCACATCACCTGGTGTATTGATCACATCACCTGGTGTACTGATCACATCACCTGGTGTATTGATCACATCACCTGGTGTACTGATCACATCACCGATCAACAAATGTCTCAAACCATCAAGCAGCACATACAACCATAAAAATCTACTAGCATCAGGCAAGAAAAGAAAACTACATTGGTATGAAAAATCTAAGATGGTCACACACACACACACACACACACACACACACACACACACACACACACACACACACACACACACACACACACACACAAATAGACATGCGAACTTACTGACAGAATATCAGTTTATTGTCAGACTTATCCATACACACACACACACACACACACACACACACACACACACACACACACACAGAGTGAGAGAGACAGAGAAAGAAAGAGAGAGAGAGAGAAAGCATTTCATGAAAGTTATTCAATCACTGAGGAAAAAAAAAAAAAAAAAAAGAAGCTGTCACATTCATGTCTCTTTTTCACCACCCTGCTGGCACCCATGTCTTCTTCATCCACTCCCATCCAACACTCCTACCTCCATGCTCCTGGTGTGCCCCAGTGCCAGTCAAACTCTGAGCGTTCAGCTGCCTCAGCTCCTCGTCCACGTCGGTGCTGTTCAGCCACCGACACAGAGCGCGACAGGTGGCGCGCGTCCTCACAAACACACCAGATACGGAACCCGTCCCTGTCATCCTCCGCCTGGTGAATGTGCCTCAGGATGACCCGTCCCAGCTTCTCCAGGTTGGGGTTCTTCTGCCCTCTGGAACGCTTCAGCTGCCTCTGCACATCTGTACCAAGTGGATGGAAGGGACAGTCATAAGTCTTCTCTCTCTCTCTTTTTTTTCGCTCGAGATCTTCTGTGCCAAAAACAGCCCTGCTATGGCTCCTGATCGGCTGGCTACAACCACATGAACTGAATTGAATTCTGAGCCATACTTTTAAAGTTCTGTATACAGACAGTCAGCAACATCTCTTTGACAGTGAGTTCCCTTTGATACAGATCTATGCACAAACTATGAGAATGAAAGTACCAAAATCCCAATAAAGTGGAGGACATTACTACCTATGGAAAATAACTACGAGCAGTGCATCAGAACAGATTTTCACTGTGACCTTAAAGATAACTCTGATCTTGTTCCCGCTGAAGATGAAATAAGTTATGAGTACTAATAATTTGGTGAGTCAGGGAGCGTGACTTTTCACTCTTTTCCTTCTGAGGCCACTTTTTCTCAGACCAACCTCTACGCTGAGAGCTCAAGGAGTTTATCACACTCCTGATCCAAGGCTTTTCTGGTGTGCTGGCCAGTTTGAGGTTTCTGCCATTAAGTGTGTGTGTGTGTGTGTGTGTGTGTGTGTGTGTGTGTGTGTGTGTGTGTGTGTGTGTGTGTGTGTGTGTGTGTGTGTGTGTGTGTGTGTGTGTGTGTGTGTGTGTGTGTGCAAAGATTTGCTCTTTATTGAATGGTAATGAATTTTACAATAAGTAAAATTTGAAAAAAAAAAAAAAAATTTTTATTTTAGAAATGATGCAAATATTTTAACAATTAAAAAAAAAAAAAACAACAACAAAAACACCATTTCTTGAAAGTAAACATCTGCTGTAAAGAAATGACATAGTTATGTTCACAGTTTCCATTGTCAATGTCAAGGAAAACTGTTAATGCATACCATATGCTGATAAAACATAGATCAAGCATTTTTTTTTTCATCAGCAAAACAGAAATTTTTAATGTGAGCTCAAATTTGAAAGCGATATGAGATTTTATGAACCATGCCAAGTTTGTTGAAGTATGAATACTGTCTGCACCATCATTTCAACTTCATATACCACAGGGCTGGAGTAAAACAGCAACATGAATAAACAAAGAAAAAATGAAGAAAAAAAAAGAAGAATTATTATCTTAAGTGACTGACACAAGCGAATTTGATTGAAAGCAACACTGTCATTGCAATTTCTTTCTTTCTTTCTGCGTACGCAGATTGATACTCATGCAGGACACTGCCTGTATAGGCAAGCAGTGGAGTTTTGTGTGTATGACCATTTTTTATCCTGCCATTAAGGCAGCCATACTCCATCTTCAGGGAAGGTGCATACTATGTGTAACACATGTCATCCATACCAACGGCCAAACTGGCCTTCTCTTCCGAAAGATGGTGATGGGGATTTTACGTGTGTGCAAGATGTTGTGCGTGCGTTCACACACGGAACCTCGGTTTATAGTCTCGTTCAAGGGACTGTATGGGTAATGGAGTCAGAACCAATGTTAACTCCGAGGAAAAAATCCCCCTGTACCAAAATTTGAACCCACAATCCCAGGATCGTAAGTCTGGCGCTCTACCAACTGAGCTACTCCGGCCCCCTGTCATTGCAATGAAACTGGTCTGTCAGTTGTGCCACCATTTTACCACTTGCACCATCATTCATGCTTCTTATTTTGATCAGCACCACAAACAATGACATACAGACTCTTGAATCACACAAAATTTACATCAGAAAACAGATTTTCAAAGCTAACTTGCCTTACGATTTTAACTTGTTTAATACAAAAACAGTAGTCATATAAATTCTGTGAACTGATCTTACATCTATATTGGGCACTTTCAACCTTGGACCATGATTCAAAACAACCCATCACTGTTTATGCCCAAATCAAATGCAGCCAGTTATCAAACTCCAATCTAAGGTGTCCATTCCAGCACAACAATCATGCTTATATCAATGTTCTCAAATAAATGATTGTCAGATATCAGTTTCATCCTTGAATCAACATGGTTTCATTACAACTTACTGTTGGTAAATAACCAATGTTCAACGTGATCAAATTGGCTTTGGCGATGTCAATCTTTATCAATATTGGCAATGAAAAAAAAGATTTCTGCACAAAAATCATGAAATATGACTATAACATTGTTGCTAGTTATTTTTCTGAATAAATCTGCACCCATTCTCTTACATTCATGCTGGTACTGCCGCCATCTGCCTGATATAACTTCAGCATCCGCCATTCACAATCACTGATCTTATTTTTTTCTAAAAATCATCCTTGCTCAAAATGTGGAGTGGTTTCCTGTCAAAATGTTGTGGAATCATTGCTGGCTTTGGTGAACTAGTTCACTAAACTGTGTGACGAGTACAAAACTTGCGCTTCTCATTTGAATAATGATATGCATGTGCTACAATTAGAGCGTTTCCAGAGTGATAGGGGGAGTAACTGCTGGCACATTTCCTGATGCCTAGGTAGTGCGTTTCCAATTGATAAAGGTGGAATTTTCTTTTTTCCATCTCCTCCATACACTGATATATGTCTTGAGCTATACAATTCATTGAATACTGTAAACTTTCTTGCAATTTATAGGGACTCTGTAAGGCATTTACCGGTTATATAGCTCATTAATTACATTCATACGAAAGAAATCATAATACAAAATCTTCATACACAAAGAAAGAATGAACTGAATTCTCACCAGTTGATTATAATGAAAAGTAACAAAATAAATGAAAACACAAGATCTTTGAACAGTGGGGAAATAAACATGTTTGTGCATCATCAAGTGGCATACAAACAAAACAAGGGAAAGCAAAAAAAAAATATTTGAACACTGGGAGAATACACACATGTTTGCTTATCAGCAAATCACGCACACACACACACACACACACACACACACACACACACACACACACACAAACAAAAACATAAAACATGCATTCTGTCACCTGCAAAATGGCCCCGAAGCCTCCTGTCCAGCTCAGTGGAGATGAACTGTGCGCTCTCTTCCCGCTGCAAGACCGACTTGCGTTCCAGATAGCAGAGCACATCCTCAGGGCGTGTCAAGTCATGCACATCAAAGGCTTCATTGTAGGTCTGCACATAGAAGAACATATCCAGTTTGACCGATACGCTAGCAGTACAGAGCATTAAGAAATGTCTACGAGAATACCGCCTTTCAGCATGTATACATTCCTTGCTGGCCACATGCTCAATGTAAGAGTGTTTTCCACTTGCTTACCTGGAGAAAACACAATCATTTGGTAATCTATTTAAAAAAAAAAAAAAAAAAGCAGACATGTGTTGAAATATGAATGCATAATTACTGCTATTATTATCACAAATTTAACTGTTTTCTTTTCTCTTCCACTGTTAAATATAATCTACACTGAACTCTGTATGTCATTTGGATACACAACTGAGTGTGGTGTAGATTTTGAAGCACACAAACACATGACTGGCAAGATACGGGAAAGAGACACTCTCTCTCCCTCACTGTACCCTGCAGGATGTCATGAAGGGGTTTCACAGGTGTTTTGATATCACCTGAGCAGCACACGGCCCTATCAGAAACATAGGCTCCTCTGTGTTATCATATCAACTTGTAACTTTTAAACTCTCAAGCAAAAAAAAAAAAAATTGAAAGGCTACAGTCTATAATCCCTGCACTATCCCAAAATCCTAAATCTAGAGGGTCTAACTGAATGGTCAACCTTCAGTTGGGCCAATCCTATTGCGATTACCACCTGATAAACTGTGAGTGCATGAGAACATCTGTATCACTGCTGCCAGAGGATAAGGGATGACGTCTCATTAACGGACTTCACTCAAAATGGAGCCATACAAATTCCCACAGCGAAGTAAACTGCCAGTTGCTTGTTTGAAACCACGCTCAGATGCATTCAGACGGCGCTAAAGCACTGAAGATGGATGTGCAGAAAGTCATGACTGATCTAAATCTGTGGACATGTCTGTGTGTTGTAAATGCACTCTGTGTCTGTTTGGCATTAATGGTACACCATACTCAAACCATCCACCCTCCATTTTGAGTGAAGTCAGTTGATGAGATATCATACCCTGTCCTCGGGTGACAGTAATATAAATGTTTTCATGCATTCACAGTTCATCAGGTGGTGATTGAAATAGGAAGGGTCCAACTGAAGCTTAACCAGTCAATTTAAGAGTATGTGACAGATATAGCAGGGATTATATTATAGCCCATGAGATGATACAGAGGACAGGGGCAGCAAAGCATATACATATGTACCCGGGTGCTAACAGTGTATATTTCTTGGTCACCCGTCGTAAACAAGATAGTTTGTTCATGAGTTATCTTCCCCCTTACCTCCCTGGTGGTTGAATCTCATTTTTTTTATTGTGTAAATTCTTTAAATCATGAATACCTCAGAACCTACATAGTTGTGTATACATCGCTGACGTCACAAAAATTAATGTATTCTATTCATTACAATCGTGTTGGACTGAGAAGCCCATATTTTCCCTAAAAGTGGTATTTCGACCAAATTAATTTTGGCGCCATTTTGAATTGTCTGACGAACAAATCGTAAATAATTCTTGATTTCACGAAAAGTATGAGAGAATCCAAAGAATCCAAGATGAGAGAGAGAGCAGGAAGAGAGAGAGAGAAAAAGAGAGAGAGAAAGAAGGAGAAATATAGAACAGGGGAAGTCACGCTGACTCTGTCTACAGGGAGGGGCCGAGGAAGGCTCTTGCTTACGCAGACAAAACAAGTGGCTTACAATTTGTCTCACTATTTTAATTTTGTCTCACTAAACAATTTCAATTTAACGATCAATCACTGGTTTATTTAACCAGAACACAACAATGAATTTCGCGTCAAAAGATTTCAAAACCAAAATTAAGGTTAACATCAAGCATCAAATAAATCATCAAAAGGCCCAGCCCAACATAAGCATTATCCCATCCCTGAGGTTCCGCAGGTATTTTGAGAGATGGGTAGCAGAGTACTGATAGTTGCAGACTAGACCAAGGGACAGCTTTGGGTGCAGGGTAAATGAGGGTAATTGGGCAAGATTGGAGGGAGGCAGGGGTAAGTGGGAAATAAAACTTTGGCAGAAAAAAAACGACGAAGTCGAAGAAAAAAGGGTGGCCCCTGGGAATAAACATATACCACAATACATTAGCCTTCTACGGCAAAGAATCTACAATTAAAAAAACTACAACAATAGCAACACCACTGAACATAAAAGAACGCATCAATAAAACACATCAATCTTGGGACACCCAGCAAATATCCCAGCAAATCGGCAATCTTAACCCACTAGCGTGAAGCAATTATGCCTCTTACAAACTCTTCCATACATGAACATCCAAGCCCTTGTGCAGAAATAACCAACAACCATCCTAAAAATTATTCCTAAATCAGTACAACAACAATTTGTCTCTCCACAACTCCTAGCACTGAGAAAGGCTCAAAGTAGTAACACAATACATGCTAACAAAGCTAAGCAACTCTCTCTTCTTCTTAGTTGCAAGGGTCATTCCATGAGAACAAAGGAATAAAAGTTTTTTTCACTGGGACTAGGCCCTAACTGTACAAACCTTCTATTAGTACAATAATCTAATGTCAGAAGTATTGGGCTAATCCTAGCCCTAGGTACACATTGTTAGCAATGACCCTTAAAAGGTGGTAAGAGAAAATATACGGACTGAGGGAAGTCAAAGTGAGAAAAAAAAACTTTACACTGGTCGCTAAGATTAACTCTTAGTTCTGTTCAACTTGAGAAAAGAGAGCACAGGAGAACTGAATAAACATGACAGAAGAAATAAGTCTATTAATTTCTTTAACATGCCTAAATGCTATTTCAAACAAGACAGCTACTAAATATCCTGTAAAATGGCCAGGATCCTTTCCCCAATTTCAAGATGTCTACCAAAAGCACATGGTAAGCCAAACCAGTTCAACATACTAACTTGGACCAGTATCTAGACAAGCCCAATTCATAATATGATCAGTAACAATATACAGGCTTAGTTTTAGTCTAATTTACTCATAATCTTACTACAGCTTACTAACCTTGAATTAAAAAGCCCTCTGCCAACTTTGTTTTTCTCTCTAGGCAGACAAAGTGTCTCCCTCTCTCTCCGCTGGTCAAAATGTGCAGGAAATTGCTATGTCAAGGAACAGGAAATAGGATGTGGAACTTGTCAGGAAACAGGAAGTAGTTGGTGAACTGGGTTATTATTTCCCTGAATTACTTTATTTCAACCCCCAAAAATAATTACTTCTAGTAACTTTCCCAACAAAGATTTTTGTATACGTATGTCATCTAGGAACACGATCAGTTCACTGAGGTTCATATCAATGAACACCTTGTCCATCAGTCGCTGAAATGTTGCTGGGGAGTTGCACAGGCCAAAGGGCATCCGCTCGAACTGGTAGCAACAAAAGTGGCTGTTGAAGATCTGCATGATGTGAGATTGACCCTTTGCAATTTTTCTGATGTAGATTTAGTCGTACAGAAGAATTCCAAGATAGCAGATGTGTATGTTGTTAATGCCATGTATGATATGCATAGGGTCTTAGAAGAGTTCAGTGGGTTGCCTGAACCACAGAATGTGATACTGAACATGCACACAGTCACGCAGTCACAAAATCACACTCGCATCCCAGACACAGAGGGTTGCGCAGGGCAATTCCGTTTTGGAGAGAGTGCACCAGAAGAATGGCGCAAGAAATTTGCCCACCGACTCTCATCCTACTCTGATGTCTTCATCCAACATGATTTAGACATAGGCAGAACCGAGGTGGAACAACACGACATCCAACTCCAGCCAGGATGCACTGTCAGAGAGAGACCCCGACCCATCTCTCCGAGAGACTTTGAGGAGGCAAAACAGCACATCCAGGAGCTCTTGGAGGCAAAGATTATCATTCCAAGTTGCTCGCCCTTTGCAAGCCCCATCGTCTTGGTGAGGAAGAAGAACAACGCCCTGCGGTTGTGTGTGTAGACTATCGAGCAATCAACCGTTTCACCATCAAAGATAGCTATGCCATCCCAAAGATCGATGACCTGTTCCTCACACTCAACGGCAGCCAATGGTTCACGAGCATGGATCTCAGCAAGGCATACTACCAGGTACCGCTGACTGAACGGGCGAAACAGATCTCGGCATTTACAACACCTTTTGGGCTCTTCCAGTTCGAGCGGATGCCCTTTGGCCTGTGCAACTCCCCAGCAACATTTCAGCGACTGATGGACAAGGTGTTCATTGATATGAACCTCAGTGAACTGATCGTGTTCCTAGATGACATACTGATCCATGGTCGTACACTTGAGGAACTGGAAGACCGGACCATCCGCTCGCTGGAACGGCTGAGGAAGTTCAAGCTAAAGCTTGACCCACAGAAGTGCCTGTTCGGGACAAAGGAGGTTCGCCACTTGGGTCATGTCATCTCCGACCAGGGGATAAAACCAGACCCGGAGAAGATCTCAGCCTTGACGACCTGGCCGATTCCTCGCACAGTTCGCGACGTGAAGTCATTCATCGGGTTTGCTGGGTTCTACCGGAAATTCCTCCTAAGTTCGCCCAGATAGCCAAGCCACTCAATGACCTAACTGCTGGTTACATCCCAAGGGGCTGCCAGAAGAAAGGAGAGAAAGAAAAACAAAGGCCTTACCCTGACATCGGACATCACGCACTTGTGGGGAGATCAACAACAAGCAGCATTCGACGCACTCATCCAGGCATTGACATCTGAGCCTCTCCTGGCAGTGGCTGACTGCACAAAGCCATTCACTCTGCACTGTGATGCGAGTGGAACTGGAATCGGTGCTGTACTGTACCAGGAGCAGGATGGGAAGAACAGAGTTATTGCATATGCCAGCCGATCTCTCAATAAGACTGAATCCAACTATCCAGCGCACAAGAGGGAATTTCTTGCCCTGAAGTGGGCAATGACGGAGAAATTCCATGATTACATTCTGGGAACTCAAGTCACAGTAGTCACGGATAACAACCCCCTGCGGTACATCCTCCACAAAGCAAAACTTGATGCTGTGAGTCATAGGTGGCTTGCTTCTCTTTCGATCTATGACTTTGACATACAGTACAAAAGAGGATCCAGCCATTTGGATGCTGACGGCCTGTCTAGGCGACATGACAGGGAAGAACTTCTTGAGGATGCCGAGTACCACAAGTCCTGGAAAACACAGAGTTCATCAGGAGAAAGGCCACTGAACTTGATAACCAAAGCAACGGATTGGAGACCGCAAGCTCTGTGGTGGTCAGGGCTGTGATGGAAGCCAAGGGTGTTAGGCCAGCCAGCAACAACCAGGCCAGCATACATGTGTCATCGTGCCGTCAGTCAGTTGAGACAGACACAGAGGAAAACCTTCCAGCAGTGGAACAGCTAGTAAAAGACCCAAGCCTGATTCGGGATGACATCCTGGAGCCAAAGGAGAACGGGATGGGTACCATCAGTAAAGAGAGAGTGGAGGAGACTACAACTGGCTGACCCTACACTGAACTGGGTGATTCAAGCGTTAGAAAAGGGCCACAGGTTGAGTGCCAATACACAAGCAGGTGTCTCACCTGAGATGAGGGTTTTCATCCGAAGAACAAACAAACTGGTGATGAAAGAAGGTGTTCTCCACAGGAAAGTAGAGGGTGAGGAAGGAAAAGTGAAGTGGCAACTGGTCATCCCCACCTCAAAACGCCAACAGGCAATGTCGGCGTGCACGAGGATATATACCATCCACATCTGGAGAGTGCACTCCAACAGGCAAGACTCCGTTTTTTCTGGCCCTTCATGGCCCGAGATTTGGAGAGGAAGATCAGGCAATGTGGGAGGTGTGTACGGAGGGGAGCCGCCCAAGAAAAAAGGCCCCTATGGAGACCATCACGTCCAGTGTTCCCCTTGAGCTCCTTTCTATTGACTACCTAACCATCGAGGTCAAGGGGCAGAAACAGAATATCCTGGTGATACTCGATCACTTCACCAAGTTTGGCGTTACAGTCTGCACAAAAGATCAGAAAGCCAAGACTGTTGCTCAAGCCCTCTGGCAGAACTTCTTCATGATCTACGGTTTCCCTCAGCGCATCCTATCAGACCAAGGAAGAGACTTTGAGTCTGAGCTGTTGAAAGAAGTGTGCCGAGTAGCTGGCATCAAGAAGTGCCGCACGACACCATACCACCCTGCAGGCTCACTGTTGAACGCTTGAACAGAGAGATCATCCACCGACTCCGCAGCCTTGAGGATGAACAGAAGAAGGACTGGAGAAAAAGTCTACCAGCAGTGATGCATGCATACAACTGCAGCATTCATTCCAGCACAGGTTACAGCCCGTATTACCTGTTCTTCGGACGCCATCCACGCCTACCGATTGACTTGGCATTTGGAATTGATTTAGATGCTTCTCGGAGGGAATCGCCAAGGCAGTTTGTGCGAGACATGAAAAACCGTCTCCAAGAGGCCTACACAACTGCCTCAAACAACATGGACAGGCGTGCACTCAGGAACAAGGCACAATATGACACACATCCGCCTATGCTGCTGAACTTGAGGTGGGAGACAGAGTCTTAGTGCGACGACTAGGCCCCAGGATCACCTCAAAAGTGTGTGACCGTTGGGAGAAAGGGGTGTACGTAGTGGTTGACAAGCCTGGTGATATGCCCGTGTACTCGGTCAGACTGGAAGGGGGTATTGGGCCTGTGAGGACACTTCATCGCAACCTGTTACTACCAATAGGCATGCTTGATGAAGAGACCAATCACATACAAGAGAAGAAAAGAGAGCCGATGCCCCAAACCAAAAACCAAAACCAAAAGGAGCAGGACAGAGCTGCAGGATGTCGAGGAGGAGGACACGGCCTCTCTGCAGTTTGAATTAGCATGGCCCAATTCAGATTTGAGGCCAGAGGCACCTGTGTTTGTTCCATCTGGCGAACCTCTGAGGACAGATGTGGGGGAGCTGATGGGAGAACCAGGAATCGGTTCTGGACAGGAACCCATGGAACCAGCTGGTGATACACCGGAACCCCGCCAAGCCAGTGTGGACACAGGAGATCGGACTGGGACACAAGGTGTTACTGACCCAGGGGACCAGAGAGAGGATCATGAGGATGGATCCAGGGATGGGTCGGTTGATCTCAACTACACTGAGTCTGACGAGGCAGTAGGTTTTGATGCGGAGGGGGGACAGCCTGCACCAAAACTTAGGCGGTCATTACGACAAAGGCGGCCTGTAGACCATTTGAACTTGGCACATAGAGTGGCAGCAGATCTTCCTGTTGAGTCTGCCACTGTTGGCAAAGCCAAGGATCTGGGACCTTGGTTGAAACAGTTGGAGGAAAGTTTCGAGACCCTCTCCAAGTCCTTGTCAATGATAAAGAACATTATTTCATCTTGGCCAAGAAATGCGTGTAGTTATACACCAAAGAAATTGTCCGGCAATGATTGATTGCTGGTTCAAGAAAATTTTACCATTGTGTGAAATGACCAGAAACTTTCAATTGAAAAAAAAAAAAATGATATGTTCTTTTTTTTTTCTTTTTTTTTGGCGGGGAAAGTGTAGACAGCATGACAGAGGGCTGTCTACACAAGCACAGTTCAAGGGAAGTAACTGCAATTTTAGTCCCTTGTTAAGAAGTTGTTTCCTTGGGGGAGTTGTCCCCCTTGAGTGGTTAAACGAAGG
>JADBJO010007169.1:35000-37500 GCA_016801955.1 Conus betulinus
AAACGTGATCTGAAAAATGATGTTCAAGATTTGGGTTCGAAGACAACTAACTTTTCCAAATAGAGTGGCGGTTGCAAAATAAGTCATTTTATCATGATCAGCTCATGCATGAGTCTTTCTTTATTTATTATCCACCAATTAACTTCTTCCAGGACTAACACAGTTACTGTTGTTGTTTGTTGTTGTTGTTGTTGTTCGTCCTTCGATTTCGAAGATGACCATGACTTCAATCTCAGATGGAAGATCGAAACTTCCTCTTGCTATGGAGGTGAGCAGTGCGGTCCTAAAAAGGGGCTGCTCAGACACCCAGGGGGCTGGCGAACTCCACTTCTGCTTCGTCCAGTAGAGAGCGACCACATGCTCTGGGCCACCTGTGTGCAGGCTCGAGACTGACAGCTCCCAGTGTGTCCACACCTGCTGCCTTCGCCACTTGCCCATCGCCACAGGACTTGAGGTTGCGCTGCGGGGGTTGAAGTCATGACTTGGGCTTGACTTGGATTATAGTGAGGGAGAGTTGCGCGTCGTCAGCCTCACTCTCTCGCCCCAGTCCATCTGTGTCAGTCAGTGGCAAGACGAAGTGGAGACGGCTGAAGATAGATTGGGGTGCAGTGGATGACCGTGACGTCTTTTGTGTCTTGACACGCCCTGTGCACTCCACAACGCAACTGACCAGCTGTGCTTGCGGTCTGCTGGCAAGACAGATAGTGGAGCCTGTGGAGGCGGGAACGTCCAGCTTCCCGTACAAGTCCAAAGAACTTGACCACTGCCCATACGGAGTTACTGTAACAGATTGATGTACAACAAGAAAAACACAAGATATATCTAGAATCACTGCACATCAGAAGAGAATCAAAGCATGTGCCTCTTCATTCAAATTGGGTATTTAAACATTCAGAAAATACATTATGATCGAAGACTGGCAAAACCTTGCATTTTCCTCCCCTGAGCGAATTTCGAAAGTATGGACCCAGAATTGATTTTCCTTTTTCCTAGATTATATGTTTGGACAGAATTATTTGATGCAAAGGATTCTGTTTGAAAAAAAAAAAACAAACGGGATGCAAAATACAGGGAAGTAGAATGATTTTATAATATCCATTTTATTTACACTTAAACCTGATTTCTGATGTAGAAATCAAATGGTTTCAATAAAGCATGTACAGGGCTGATGGTGGTTTAAAGGAGGTTTTCACGAAACCATGTTCTTAAAAAACCCTTTCTGTAACACGAGCTGTTTGCTCAACGTTTGTTGTTGCTGTTCTTTGTTGGGGTTATTTTAACTAAAATACTGACAAACGCTGTGGATGAGGAATGTAGCACTGTGTTTTATTTGCAGTTCACTGAACCATTGTTGCTCAAGAATTTGAGAAAAAATATGAGCATCGACATTACCTGTTATTCAGTAATGGTGG
This sequence comes from Conus betulinus, assembly GCA_016801955.1. NCBI lineage: Eukaryota > Metazoa > Mollusca > Gastropoda > Neogastropoda > Conidae > Conus > Conus betulinus. Next base: position 36,413 of record JADBJO010007169.1, read on the forward strand.
TTTCCTGGCTGAACAATGAAAATACGAATGCAAATTAAAGATAAACATTCACATTCCGCACGATCTGAGCTGTAAGCTGACGAAATATGAGTAGATACCGATGAATACGTTACTTACAAAGAAATGTGTGCGAGTACTTTGTCAATAAAAGGTTTCCTATCAAAATTTTGGCTTGCCGATTAGAATCACGGCATGAAAGCACGTATGTTTTTGTACATATATTTCAATTGTATGTCGCCTAGGCCCACTAAGAGCCACTAAAGAATAAAAAAAACCCTTATGATACTTTATTTGAAAAAGCAACACGCCCCTCATCCTGGGCTGTCAGTTATTGTTATCCTATTCATGCTTCGTTCAAGGCCTCTGCTGAGAGAGAAAAGCGTCTGAATAGCATTGTTTGACATACATTCCTCCTCTTCTATTCCTTTACAATCTTAATGTTATTCGGCACCTGCCCTTTACTATTTGAGGTGATTGTCTCTTGTTGTAAATAATCCACTAGCATATATATATATATATATATATATAATCTCTGAACAATTAAATCGTGGGTGGGAAGCAAATGCAGGTTAACAATTCTTACATCATTTATAGTAATGAACTTGGCAAAATTTGAAACAAAGAGAAAAGAAATTGAAAATGATGTAAATGGGAAAATGTATATCATTATCATGAATATCCGTTCCTGGCTGTATGAGAAAACTATCGCAAAATCCTCTCGAAGACAGATCTATAATGTATCGCCTGCTGCGAGACCTTTCTTCTCGAAAGCAGGAATCGAGCTCACCAGACAGACACGCTGACTGTGTCTGTGCTCTTGGCGTCAAATAGAGACACACCACAGTCCATAATTCTGTGGTGTTTGACCGCCAAGGGTTTGAAAAAGAATCCAACAGCACCCCCAAAGCAGCCAGCGAAAGGTAGTAGTATTAAACAAAACGAAAGTGTGGAGAGGCAAAAAAAGTTGCTGAAAACTATAAAAACATTATGCAAACAGTATAAAATGTAAGGGACAATCTTTGAGCCTATGCTTGAGGATCCATTTAAGGATGCAAGGGAGATCAAAAGATATGGAACAGTCTGAGTGG
>JADBJO010007169.1:40000-47500 GCA_016801955.1 Conus betulinus
AGATTTCGAGGTCAACCTTATTAAAGCAAACTGCATTTTTTTTTTTTCAGGGAAAAGGGTAGCTCGGTGATATAAGCGAGTAAAACGAAAAACGTGCTCTTGCAAAACCCGAAACCGTCAAGAACACAATCTAAAATTCCAATACAGCGCGTTTTCGAAATCAATGCATTATCAGCTACGAATCTGCTAAACCTGTTAATTTGAAGTATTAAAGAATACTTAGACAATCCACAATCTAAAAGCCGAATACTACTATGTGGCATTACATATGCTGTCATCAAACCCAAACATTACTGACACAATCATGTGGCCAACGGTATTTTCTCCTGTCAGGCTCCGGATCATCATTTGAAAAGCCGAATACTGTTATGTGGTACTAGGTATGGTGTCATCAAACTCAAGCGATGGAGACAATATGATCGTCGTTATTTCTCCTATGAGGATCTAATGAAGTGTAGAATATCATCCCGGCACCTGTGTGACGTTTTGCACCTGCAAGTCACGTATTGATGTTCACTATGCAACAAATTGTCGCCCTTTGTGAATGCACGGTTTTGGAGTCTGGTTTTGAGTGGTCACTGTTTTTAGACGAGGTGGAGTAGGGGAAGATAAGGGGATCACCGACACCTTCGTCTTATTGCCAATGACGGACCTAGTTTTCTAAACAGAACTCGCCAAAGGGGTGGGGGGGGTGGGGGGGGGGGGGGGGGGGGGGGTGGGAACTACCCGTGGGTGGGGGTGGGGGGGGGGAGGAATTATCAGACGACACACAGCAGCTGCTTATCAACGGGGGGTCACTGTCTCTCAACTTTAAAACCAAATCACCCAACATGGTCATCACAATCTATCAAATAGGTGGGGGGGGCAGTGGGAGGGGTCAGGACAACAGGGAGGCACTATCACGGGCACTTACTCACTATCCCGATCAAACGGACAAACCAGTTTTCTCCGGATACAAGGCGGTGGGACAGTCCCGCCGCTGCCACAATGTAATAGTTCTGACATGCAATAACACAAGCCCTGAAACAAGATGACCAGAGCTTTGCCAGTTGTCTCTCAATCTAATTCCTCTCCCTTGGTTACCATTCCATCCAGCGATCCTTGCATGCTTCCTAAGAGTTTATCCTCAACAGCGAGAGTTAATTCTAATTCCCTTGGACTACAAAAAAATATTGCACGATATACTAGACGACTGAACTATTCCTACAATATGGCAGTTAATGCCAGGTGGGTGGGTGTGACAGCAGTGATGCTGCTGTTTAGAGGGCAAGGTCTGGTCTGACCCTTGCTTGTATTTTATGTTGATGTTGACAGAACCAACAACCTCCTCAACTAAAATGGCAACGACGACAATTTAGGTCGGCGACAACGACGACGACGATGATGATTGTAATGATGATAATGTTTCATTATATAATGATGACGATGATGGTGACAATTGAGGATGAATGATGATGGTGGGTGGTGGTGGTGGTGGTAGTGATGTGTTTGTTGTGGTGATTACGATGATAATGATACGATGATGATGATGACGGTGGTGGTGGTGGTGGTTGTGGTCGGTACGTGGTGTTATGATGATAATAATGTAATGTGATGATTGATGGTGATGGTGGGGTGGTGGTGGTGGTGGTGGGTGGTGGTGCTGGTGGTGATGATGATGAGATGATGATATGATGATGATGATGATGATGATGATTACGGAATGATTACGATTGGTATTCACTAAATACGGACAATATCTTAAACCATGAACATGAATACTTGCTTGCTGGTTGCAGAATGTCAAATGACATCCTGTATGTGGTGCCATTCTGCACTGTGGTGACATTTGTTCTTACAGAGATGAAAATTCTGTACCTGGGTGACATTCTGTACCCTGGACCGGCTGACATTCTGTTACCGTGGTGAATTTTGTATACCAAGGTGACATTCTTTACCGGAGTGAAAGTCTGTGACCTGGGTGAAATTCACGCACCTGGGTTGCCGTTTCTGTACTTGTGGTGAACATTTGTCCTGTGTTACATTTTGTGACCAGGGGGTGACACTCTGTACCTGTGTGAAAACCTGTGTAAAGGTGACACTCTGTCAACCTGCGTGCCATTCTGTACCAAAGGTGACATTTTATATGGGGTGCCATTCTGCACCTTGATGACTATTCTCTAACCAGGTCATCTTCTGCACCGTCGTAGCACTCTGGTACCCTTGCCACGTCACCTTTCGGAGATCTTGTACGTGGTGTTAGGTAACCCCTGTTCTGAACACCACATAGCCCTGACAACCACCTGCTTCCTACGGAGTGCTCCCGTACTGGCTGACAGTAATGCTCAGGCGTGAGACAGAGGTTGGAGTAGACGCAAGTTCATAAGTTCCTTTCCGTGGGGAGTGCCCCCCCCCAACCCCCCCCCACCCCCCCCCCACCCCACCCCCACCCCCCACCCCCCCCCCCCCCCCCCCCCCCCACCCCCGCTCCCTCCACCCCCCCCCCCCCCCCCCCCCCACCCCCCCCCCCCCCCCCCCCCCCCGCCCCCCCCCCCCCCCCCTCACCCCACCCCCCCCCCACACCCCCCCCCCCCCCCCTCTTCCCCCCCCCCCCCGACCCCCACCCCCCCCCCCCCCCCCCCCCCACCCCCCCCACCCCCCCCCCCCCCCCCCCCACCCCCCCCTCACCCCCCCCCACAAGCCACCGAGCATAAGCGAGAAAAGACAATCAAAACTGCGGCACCATGAAGCGCATCCAACCCCCAAAGAGAGCAAGCTTGCAAAAGAAAAAAAAAAAAAAAGGATTACAATAACTGGAACTCTCAATATAATGATCAGAAGTGTCACTTTCAAGATTTACACTTCGGGTGATACGAATAGAAATCAGCATTCTGAGCTTTCCCAAAACAGCTACTGTAAGACAGAAATCGATATGATAATGCCTAGTACCCTATTACGAAATATGTCACAAGCAGTATCCGGAAAAAAACACACACGTACATACGTTTGCAAAGTAAGACATTGATTACAAAGGAAGACATAAAGATAAATGTAACCATATCTCTTTTTAAGATTAAGATTTCGAGGTCAACCTTATTAAAGCAAACTGCATTTTTTTTTTTCAGGGAAAAGGGTAGCTCGGTAATATAAGCGAGGGTAAAACGAAAAATGAGCATGAGTCGTTAGAAGCCAGTTTTCTTTTCTTTCTTTTTTTCTTTCTCTTTCTTTTCTTTCCTTTCCTTTTTCTTTTCTTTTCCTTTCTTTTCTTTCTTTTTTTCTTTTCTTTCCCTTTCTTTCTTTCTATTTTTTTTTTCTGCTTGATTGTCTCCCCCCCCCCCCTATTATCGTCGTCATCATCATCATCATCATCATCATCATCATCGGTATTATTATCATAATTTCAATTCTAAAATCATCATTATTATTGCCATTATCTTTACTAGTAACAGCAATAGTTGTAGTAGTAGTAGTAGTACCAGCAGTAGCTGTAGGAGTAGTAGTATCACAAGAGGTACATGGTAGTAATAATAGTAGTAGTAGTAGTAGTAATAGTAGTAGTTGCAGCAGAAGTAGTACTATTGTTAAAATTGTTGTCATTCTTGTTGTTGTTTTCATTACCATCATCATTATCGTCGTCGTCATCATCGTCATTAAGTGAAGAGCGAAACATAGAGATCCAGAGGCAGCTTCAAAGAGACAAAGACAGAGAAAGAAGAATGCGCGAAGAAGAAAAAGGTAAGCGACAAAGCTCCATACAAAAACATCAAAGAAGCAATCACAAGATTGGCAAGACATAAACAACCTCCCATCACACGAGTCACACACAAAAAACGCCACCACTGAACACACATAAACATCTTGATCACTTCTTAAACATTCCTCCCACACTCTAACGACCCGGTAGCTACCAAACGCCGTTCAAATGACCTCTCTGTAAACTCGAACACTATTTCTCTCCGGTAACGAATTTGCTTGCTATTACAGATTTGTTTTATGACCACTTATATTCGACAACAAGTGCCGGCCTCTTGCCGACATGATGTGGTCCATACAAACATACATCAAACGATGTCTAAACTTTTTTCTTTGCTCTCACTTAAGAAAACACAACTTTTGGTTACATTGCTTTTTTTTTTTTTTTAAACTTCGTAGTTTGTTTCAAAAGAATTCCGTTTCATTGTGATCACAAGTCTGTTGAGAATAATTCACTTGCAAGGTGATTTTTCTTCCAGCAATCGTCGTTTTTTTTTTTTTTGATAGTTCGAGCTTTGTATAGGAAAGAGCAATGAATGTGACATTGGCAATAAAACATTTCTTTTTAAGTGTTCGTTAGTAATTCTAATCGTCCGACTTTTCGTGGCAACACGCAGTTTGTTTTTTACTGTTACAATGTGATGAACATATATGCATGGATAGTCTATACGAGCTTTCTTCTATAAGGACAGTTCGATGCTTTTAATCATATACACACACGCTTATGTAGATTTTAATTAATTACTTGTATCATTCCCTGTTGAAGTGTCTACGACACGAAACGTCAATCATCTCCTCTCCAGATACTCTTACCATCTTTTTCTCTTTATCTAATTTACAAATATCACGTGAGCGGTATATCAAAAAAATTTCTAAACCTCTCAAATAATACCACGTTTTAAAAGTTTTTTATTCTTTTTGTAAATAGAACCTTTCACATGAAATTCATTTTGTAAATAGAACCTTTTCACATGAACTAAATCGCTGTTCATTACTCTTTACGAACATATAACTATCAAGTTTCGTGCGCCCTTGGCATAACATGGAGATATGCCACAGTCTATAATTCTGTGGTATTCTCACTACCACTGGGTTCAAAAACAGAATCCAAAGACGCATCAAAGTAGTCAGTGAAGTTAAAAAAAAAAAAAAAATACAGAAGAGAAAGCACTGAAAGGAAATAAGTTGCTGAAATCGCGAAAAACATCATGCAGAAAGTAGTATTAAATGTAGGGTGAATCTTTGCGCCTAAAGAAATCTTGAGGATCCATTTAAGGATACAAGGGAGATCAAAGGAATCAACAGTGAGAGTGGCAGGTTCTACTGTTTAATAACTCAAGCATTCTCTCTCTCTCTCTCTCTCTCTCTCTCTCTCTCTGTGACACACACACACACACACACACACACACACACACACACACACACACACACACACACATGGATGACACACACACGCACACACACACAACATATACACACACACGCACACACATACACAAAAACACGCCCCCCCCCCCCCCCCACACACACACACACACACATACACACACTCACACACATATGTATGTACATATGTACACACACACACACACACACACACACACACACACAGAAGTCGTCGGTTTGTAGTCACGGCAGTTATCTCCCCAGGCAGTTCAGCGGAGAGCCGACGTGTGGCGCGCCCCTGTCCATTACAGCGGAGGCCGCCAGGGAGGAAGAGCAAGGACTAAGCCCTCCCGTCACGCCACACAGCGTCCAAGGTGGGGTCGCTGACCACTTGTCTCCCCCTCCCACAGAGCAGCTGATCCATCAATTAATCAACACCATCGACATCAGTCTTGTCAGTCGGCACGTGAAATCGCCTGAGATGCCAGATTTTTTTCTTTTCACACACACACACACACACACACACACCACACACGCGGCGATGATTGAGGGTGAGGAGAAAGATGCCGACTCTCTCTGTCTACTCTACGTGTGTGTGTGTGTGTGTGTGTGTGTGTGTGTGTGTGTGAGTGTCCGTGCGCGCGCCGTTGCATACGGTTATCGTTAATGGAAAGAAAACTTCAAGAATTATACAAGTTGAAAAGAAGAATAAAATGTGAGAAATCACTCGATCCAATGGCTTCCTAAAAGCTACCACCTTAAGGGAATAATCGTCAACAGAACACAAGAGACACCATAAAATATCGTACAAACAGAAATGAAAAAAAAAAAGAAAAGAAAGAAAAGAAATCTGTTCTATCTTTAGCGACGGATTTGGAAGAATCACCACTATCAACAGTCATTCTGCTGTCTGGGAACTCTGGCGTCGTCCAGCAGAAAGGCACTGATAACCGATCGGAAAAGCATGCAATGATTTTTTTTTTACTTCCCTTGCTTAAGACACTATTTTCTGCATTTTTCTGCCATAAATCTGTTTTTGTTTATCACCATTCTCATCCACCGGCCTTGCGGAGTCTTGACGGCCAAAGAGAGTTAAATGAAAAAAAAAAAAAGAAAAAAAAGAACAGCTGATTTTGAACTTCAAAGGAAATGAAATACTGCTGTCAATTCATTCGAATTTTAGTTTTTCCTCTCCCTCTTTTTTTTTTTTTTTTTTTTTTTTTTTTTTTAGTTGTTAACATTCAAATTCAAGCATTCTTTTCTTTCATCCCTTATAGCGTATAGATGACAAACAAAAAAAAACTCTCATGAAAGCGAATAAAAACGAAGAAAACGTGTAATAACCAACCACCAACAACAACAACAACAACAACAACAAAATAGAAAAAAGAAAAGCAGCAGCAGCAACAGTAGCAACAGCAGCAACAACAACAACAAACAACGAAAACGACAACGACAACAACAACAACGACGACGACGACAAAACAACAACAACAACAACAACAAGGTGTTACATCACTTCAGTTTAACGTAAATATGAAAAAAAGCAATATCACTGTGTTTAGCTAGAGGCATGGATTCTATGACACACACACACACACCACACACACACACACACACACACACACACACACACACACACATACACACACACTCACTCACTCTTCGGTGACAATTGGTGGCCAAAACCATAGGAGTGTCTACGCAATGGTCAGTGTACTTTCGGTCGATGTATGTCACGTGTATATGTATTTCCTCTGACTCCGGGGTCAACTTGCAAAAGTACATACATGTAGAACAGCCCGAGCGCCGTCATCCTAAGAAAATGAATTGACTAAGACAAAGACGATGTGAATAGTTTCTTCTTCATCGGTACTTTGGGTTTTGCAAATATTTCACACGTATTTTTTGCAAGAATTGACATTTTTGTGTGCACGTGATATGGTTTAGGCGTATTTCGGCTCATAGTCATATGTGTGTGTGTGTGTGTGTGTGTGTGTGTGTGTGTGTGTGTGTGTGTGTGTGTGTGTGTGTGTGAGAGGGAAATGAAGAAAAGTAGAGAAAAGAAACACGAATTCTTTCCATTCTACATTAAGCAAATATGTCTACATTAAGCAGAAGGCAGTGAATTCAGGTTAGCATCAGGGCAATTTTCAATATTTTGCAAGCAATTTTTTGTTGTAAATATTAGGATGTTTGCAGCCTAATGTCACCATTAGACAACCATTTACAGCATGCTTCACACACACACACACACACACACACACACACACACACACACACACACACACACAACACACACACAACACAGAGAGAGAGAGAGAGAGAGAGAGAGAGAGAGAGAGAGAGAGAGAGAGAGAGAGAGAAGAGAGAGAGAGAGAG
>JADBJO010007169.1:52500-62500 GCA_016801955.1 Conus betulinus
GAATAAGCAAGGGGGGGGGGGGGGGGGGGGGGGGGGGGGGGGGGGGGGGGGGGGGGGGGGGAAGACAACTGTCTGCTTTGTGTGTGATTAGCTTTGGGGGCTGAACGAACGAAAAGTGTTGACTTGCCTTTTAGCATACATTGCGTGCTGCTGCTGCTGCTGCTGCTGCTCTCTCTCTCTCTCTCTCTCTCTCTCTCTCTCTCTCTCTCTCTCCTATATCTTTCTCTGTACCTCTCTTTGTCTTCTCCCATTTCTCTCTCTCTCTCTCTCTCTCTCTCTCTCTCTCTCTCTCTCTCTCTCTCTCTCTCTCTCTCTCTTCTCTCTTCTCCGTATCTCTCTCTATACCTCTCTTTGTCTTCTCCCATTTCTCTCTCTCTCTCTCTCTCTCTCTCTCTCTCTCTCTCTCTCTCTCTCTCTCTCTCTCTCTCTCTCTCTCTCAGTGTCTCTGTCTGTCTCTACAGGCTTCATGCAGCCTGTTAGTGGATCATCCGACCTGCCTTTCATAAAATGATGATTAAACCCCCAGAATAGATCTACACGAAACGAACAATCATCATCATTATCAGCAGCAGCAGCAGCAGCTGCAGCAGCAGCAGCGCCATCAACACCATTATCGCATGAACCTTCCTCATCACCCTCCTCATTGACAGGCGTGTCATCACCTCACGGGGGGAATGATGACACGGGGTGTAGATGTAGACACACGGGGGGAAGAAACGGGCAGACACACGGGGGGAAGAGACGGGCAGACACACGGGGGGAAGAGACGGGCAGACACACGGGGGGAAGAAACGGGCAGACACACGGGGGGAAGGAACGGGCAGACACACGGGGGGGAAGAAACGGGCAGACAAGCATGCCAGGACGCGACGTGTGGAGTTAAACTCTTTGCCTGTCATTCTGTTCTCTACAAATTCCTGTGTTTCTTATTTGTTTTATTCACACATCCTTACATCATTCATTCATGCTTCCCATTTATTTATTTCTGTTTATCTTTAGCTGTTCATTGAATGATCTTATCGCCAATCGATTCAATCATCCATTAATTGCCTATTCATTCATTTCATTCATTCATTCATTCATTCATTCATTCACCCAACCAATCAATATAGATGTACACATAGATAGAAACATAGACAGATAGAAACATAGACAGATAGATAGATAGACAGAGATAGATAGATAGATAGATAGATAGATAGATAGATAGATAGATATCGCGTTTGTTCATTCATTTGTCCACCCACCGTTTCATCTGCTTGTTTACTCATTTAGTCATTGACGTACCTATTCGTCGATCCATCTGATCATCCATTTATCCAAACATCCATCCGTCCATCCATCCATCCAACCATCCATTTTTCATCCATCCCTCCATCCATCCTTCCTTCCCTCCCTCCCTCCCTCTCTCCATCCATTCAATTCATTCATTCCGTCAGTCAGTCTGTTGGTTATCGATCTGTTTATAATTTCATTCCATCATCAATCAGTTTCACCTACCATTTCATGAATTCGTTTGTCCATTCATTAATTCATGCATCAGTCCATCTATGCATTCTTTCTTTCCTCCATTCGCTCTTTGATGGACTCGATTTTGTTTTGTTTTTGTTTTTTCCCCCCTTAATTTTCTTTCAAATCACTCACTTTTCAGATTCAGTTTATGAACCTCGACCCATGCAAGACGACAGCGACATCCTCGGCCACGGTGTGAAGTGAACTGGGTGTGAACACCTGTCACTGTCTCCTTTGCTCAGAGAAAGCTGCGGGGCCTGGTCCCCGCGCACTCCTCGCTGCAGGCGTGCGGGTTTGCAGGGGGGTGGGGGGTGGGGGGGGGTGGGGGGGGGGGGGGGGGGGGGGGGGACTGTCTGTCAGAGCGTGCTTGCGTGTCCGTGGCCGTGAGGTCACTGAGAGACCCTGACTGAAATCATCAGGCCAGCAAATGAACAAGGCAGCTAAAGAAAGGAATGCACGAAACAAAACGAATGAGAGAGAGAGAGAGAGAGAGAGAGAGAGAGAGAGAGAGAGAGAGAGAGAGAGAGAGAGAGAGAGAGAGAGAGAGAGGAATGCAAAAATATGATGAGAGAGAGAGACAGACAGACAGACAGACAGGACAGATAGACACACACACACACACACACACACACACACACACACACACACACACACACACACACACACGCACAGACTCGGGGAAAGAAAGGAAGATAGAGACAAGAGACAGAGACAGAGAAAGACAGAGACACGCACGAACTCAGAGAGAGAGAGAGAGAGAGAGAGAGAGAGAGAGAGAGAGAGAGACAGAGAGAGACAGACAGACAGACAGACAGACGGACAGACAAACAGACAGACATATCGCCCGACCAAACACAGTAGGTGACTGTTTTTCTCAGGCCTGGTTGACAACAGTTTTTTCTACGAGAGCAAGCATGTACAGTAAAGCCCTGTCACCCAGTAACAGATCAGAATGGAAATCCCTAAGATTACCTTCATCATACTCATCCTGATCGATTAGCATTAAGAAAAAAAAAAAATCTCAAATTCTGTGGCCCTTCACGACCTATCTTCTCCCATCATGCCCTCAGCTTATTTCTCCCTCGCTACCTTTGTGCCTTTTTAAAATTTATGCCAAAGTCACCGGTATCGGCGAGTTCATGGCGACTGTCCGTTGGACGGACATGGCGGCGCTCTTCGGATGACACTCGGACACTCGCCTCACGACTGACCAATCACCGTCATCAGCAGAAGGCTTAATAAGGTGGTGTCCTGTGCATTCTTGACCACCGAACCGCCACCAGTGAACACCACTGAAGTGACTCGGTAGCATCGCAGGGTCTCCACTGGCAGGTTGCCTCGTGACGACTTTTACTTAAATCTCCCTGTGGATTGTCAGCACTTGGGATGCGACGGGACAATCCAGATTGTGGCTCTAGACAAGGAGCAGGGCGTGAGCGGCTTAGGAATAATAGTACTGTGATGGCACAGAAGATAAGACAGGAAGAATAAAATCTTCGTAGACATGACTACACTTTTTTTTTCTCTGTCCCACTGCCGAAACGCCGCTCATTCAGTTCCTTGTCGACAGCCACAGCCTGGCTTGTCCCGCACCAGACCCGGCAGCAGTCAGTGTCAAGTCGTCAAGAGGCAACCCACCAGAGGACACACTGCACTGCCGCCGAGTCACTTCGGTGGTGTTCAGTGGTGACTGATGATATCACTACATGTTTAATGCCTGATTTTTTTTTTTTTTGTCATTAAGATCCATGTCTTACTTCTAAGTTCCCATTTTCTTCATATTCAGTTAAAAAAAATCTTTCCTAGTCATTTCTATAATGATGGAAGAAATTGTTATCCTGCACTTGTTTTCCCCCGCTACTTAATTGTTCAGCATTATAAGATCCACGATTATCATTTAGAAGTTAACGAAGCCTGTCGGTAATTGACCACCTTACAAAGTTCAAGACATTGACAGAAAAGTGCCTGGAAGCGCCCTGTACACCGGATCTGCATCAACGTTTCATGGTGTGTGTGTGTGTGTGTGTGTGTGTGTGTGTGTGTGTGTGTGTGTGTGTGTGTGTGTGTGTGTGTGTGTGTGTGTGTGTGTGTGTGTGTGTGTGTGTGTGTGTGTGTGTGTGTGTTTGTTTGTGTGTGTGCGTGCGTGTGTGTGTGTGTGTGTGTGTGTGTGTGTGTGTGCGTGTGCGTGCGTGCGTGCGTGCGAGCGTGCGAGCGTGCGTGCGTGCGTGCGTGTTTGTGTGCGTGCGTGCGTGTGTGTGTGTGTGTGTGTGTGTGTAATCTCGTTGATATATAGACCAGCAAACCAACTGATAGGCAGGCAAAAACATAGCGTCAAACGCGAGTGCGCGCACGCGCGCGTGCAATCACACACACACACACACACACACACACACACACACACACACACACACACACACACACACACACACACACACACTCACTCACACACACTCATTCAGACGTGTGCACACATACGCGCGCACGCACACGCTCACACCACACACACACACACACACACGCACACACACACACACACGCGCACACACACACACACACACACACACACACACACACACACACACACACACGCACACACACACACACACACACACACACACACACACACACACAGGAAAAAGGACTTCAGAAGGGGAGACAACAGAAAGGGAGGGGGGTGGGGGCGCTTCAGGGAGAAGTCGAAAATTGAAAGCACAAAGGGAGGTGATGGGGAGAAGAAGCGAGCTCCAGAGATCTATCCTGATAGCACAGAGGGGCTGGCAACGGAACAGATAGGGGTTTTTGTTCCTCCAGTCTGGGAAACAAGGGGGGGGGGGGGGGGGGGGGGGGGGGTGGCTGCGACAAAGCGGCAATGACGTACACAACATGAGCGTTTGTTCCAGACAGGTGGGGCTACCTTAATAAGACAAAGCGGATTGTTGGCTGTAAAGTTTGCCTCTGGCAAGGAACTAAGTAGAAGTGGATAGGGACGTGAATCAAAGGCGAAGGGGATTCGGAAGATGTAATGGAAGTAGGGGGGGGGGGTGGGGGGGGGGGGGGGGGGGGGGGGGGGGGGGGGGGGGGGGGGATGGATGGGGAAGGACAGTGAGTGGGGAGAAGGGAAGGGAGAGGCAGGTAAGAATGCTTAAATGTCACGTTTTCAGTGTTGCTGAGTAGAGAGAGCGCAATTTTTGAAAGGATCAATTATTATTGTTATTATTGTTATTTTGATTATGATGATGATGAGATGATGATGATGATGATCATCATCATCATCAGTAGTAGTAGCAGCAACAGTAGTAGTAATAGTATCATCATCGTATCATCAACAGTAATAGTATCATCATCGTCATAACCATTAGTAGTAGTATTACAATTATCATTAGTAGTAGTATATGTATATGAATGAGTGCGATACTATGAACAGATTTATTTGAAAACATTGTTCGTGGTTGGCAACGAATTTTACTCTCTCTAAATGATGCATTGCTTACATGATATTCATTTCCTACTGGACCAGCTTAATAGGCGATTAAAGAAAGAGTTCATCAAAACGAAGCTAAATCATTTTCTCCCCTGTGGCATTCTACTTTAACAATGCGCTCAGTCCAATTCATACACTGACCCGGAAAGCGTCAGCAGCAAATGACAGTCAAGAGACAGGCAAGAGCCTGGCTGACCAATCGCATCAAGAGCCAGGCTGACCAAACGGAGTCAAAAGCCAGGCCGACCAATCGGAGTCAAGAGCCAGGCTGACCAATCACAGTCGAGCCAGGCTGATCAATCGCAGTCGAGAAAGGCTGATCAATCGCAGTCAGGCTGATCAATCGCAGTCAAGAACCAGGCTGATCAATCGCAGTCAAGAACCAGGGCTGAGCAATCGCAGTCAAGAGCCAGGCTGATCAATCGCAGTCAAGAGCCAGGCTGATCATTCGCAGTCAAGAAGCCAGGCTGACCAATCGCAGTCAAGAGCAGGGTTGACCAATCGCAGTCAAGAACAGGCTGACCATTTCGCAGTCAAGACCCAGGCTGACCAGTCGCAGTCAAGACCCAGGCTGACCAATTGCAGTCAGGCCCAGGCTGACCAATTGCAGTCAAGAACCAGGCTGACCAATTGCAGTCAAAAGACCCAGGCTGACCAATCGCAGTCAAAAGAACAGGCTGACCAATCGCAGTCAAAAGCCAGGCTGACCAATCGCAGTCAAAAGCCAGGCTGACCAATCGCAGTCGAAAGCCAGGCTGACCAATCGCAGTCGAAAGCCAGGTTGACCAATGGCACCATGCGGAAATACAGGATGGCTTCAGCTATCATGCTGAGCCGACAACACGACCAATGTTGTCTAGTTTGTAATTCATTCGAGAATATTTCTAGGACGACTTTGTTTTTATTCTGTGCGACCCTGTTCGTCTCTGCCTTATCTATGTGGCAACACTTGCTGCAGCACATCTCATGACGCCTTAACATGTGCTGCTGTCTTTTGAGGTTCCCTGTGGACCTATTGAGAGCTAGAGAAGAACAGGTTCTTGTTGTCCTATCACTTCTTGGTCTGTCCGCCACTTCTTCGACCTTCTGGCTCTGTGCTCTGTGGGATATTTTCTTTTTTTCCCTACCAGGCTGATTTCAAAATGAGCCATACCATGTCATCTTTCCCCTCTTGACAACTGTGAGCAAGCCACTCACCATACGATCCAACAGTGCATTAGATACTGTTGCGTACTGCCATTCTTCACTTTGTATACTTTCAAATTTGTGCGAAATGTTCAAAATCTTGCAATAAAATATATTGTTTGCAGGGTTGATATTCACCTTTGGTGGATCTTCAATAAATATTCAGGTTTCAAATGCGTGCAGAGATATAAAGATGAAAATGGGAGTGAATGCATGAACATGATTTTTGATATGAGGGAGTAATTTTTTTCCCCATTCCAAATGGCTCTCCGTTCGGTAAGCTCTGCCTTTGTTCATGCTGTTCTGGACAGGACTTCACGTTTCAGAATCCTTCATCCGTGACGATTGCATCGCAGTTCTTGGGGGTCTCGACACTTTTCAGTTTTTGACCCTCTACTTGATGATTTTTTTTTTAATCTTAAGTGCCTTTGGTAAAGATTTATTTTTGTCTCTTCAGCACTAATCTCCACGTCACGCACCGGAGCTGCTTGGTCTCCAAAACTAGTGAGTCCTTCTTCTGAACGACTCATTCTATGGAGACCAACCCTTTGTGATATTCCGGTTTGCTGAGGGTGGGGGGTGGGAGAAAGCAGGATGCTTTGTCTGACTCCAACAATAGCTCTGAACCAACGTTGCACGAAAGCAGCACAGCGTTTGCAGGATCTGTCCTGTATGTCTGTGGTGAATCTGATTCAGCTGGCAATGTTATTGGTTTTCTTTTTCATGGCAGGCTGTGATTTTGTTTACCATACAATGTCGAAAATCTCTTTCTTTTAAGATTTTGAAAGACAGCACAGATCCCGGTGGTGCTGTCAAATGCTTTCAGGAGCCTGTGTCATGGTGCTTCTTCATGCCCTGAAAATGGCCTCTTCTTCTGCAATGATCGCATTGAACATAGAGTAAGATTCTGAACGTGGGGAACCAGTCAAGAATAATGGGATAATCTCAAAGATACGATCGAAGCCAGTTCGAAGTTGTAAGGCTTGCGTCCGATCAGTTTTTGTTGTGACTGTCAATGAACAGACGAGAGGTTCTGATTATTACTAAAGAGCACAGCATGTGACTGTTAATAAATAGATGATCAGTTTCTTTCAGCTGTTACGAATGTTTCATACAAAGTAAATGTAGTTACAGCATTTCGGAACTCTCTGTCTCTCTCTCTCTCTCTCTCTCTCTCTCTCTCTCTCTCTCTCTCTCTCTCTCTCTCTCTCTGTGTGTGTGTGTGTGTGTGTGTGTGTGTGTGTGTGTGTGTGTGTGACCACGTGTTCGTGTGTCGTGTGTGTGAATCTGTGTGTGTGTGTGTTTTTGTGTGTGTGTGTGTGTGTGTGTGTGACCACGATGTGGTCGTGATGGAATGTGACCGCTGCCAATTTTTAAATGTGTGTGTGTGTGTGTGTGTGTGTGTGTGTGTGTGTGTGTGTGTGTGTGTGTGTGTGTGTGTGATAGAGAGACAGAGAGAGACACAGAGAGAGAGAGTCTCCATACTTCAGCACGTGCAGCAATACAGTGATGAAAAGGCAATCATTCCATGCAAGAAAAGAAATTACCTGTCATGGTGGACGAAGTGTTTTTTGTGCTTCATGTTTAAGGGGTGCGCAGAGAGAGAGAGAGAGAGAGAGAGAGAGAGAGAGAGAGAGAGAGAGACAGAGACAGAGACAGAGACAGAGAGAGAGAGAGAGAGGGGGGGGGAGGCACATAGATTAACAGGGAGAGGATTACTCTTCTCAAGTCGCGCGCGCGCGCGCACACACACACACACACACACACACACACACACACACACAGAGGGAAAAATCATTGAAAAGGTTTCTCCGGGATCAGTTTTCAAGCAAAACTTTCTTTTTCTCATCAAAGTTCGTAGTCCGAAGCCGCGTTCAGTCAGTAATGTTGTCTCCCTGCTGTCTACCACTTTAAAACAACTCATACTGTTCTGTTCAGTCATCAGTCCATTCTTTGTACAGCTAGCTACTTTATACAACAACAACAACAACTACTACTACTACTACTACTACTACTACTACTACTACTACTACTACTACTACTACTACTGTGGCTCAGACTGGTATGGTTTCCCTCTACTGTCATATATAATGTAACTAGTCAGGCTTGCGACTTAGAACTACGTTAGGCTTGTTTACTCAGTACTATTTTATCCCTAGTATGGGCCTTTGCGGTTCGGCTGGGCTGTAAGCGGCATTACCTTACCTTACCACTTCCATAGTGCAGTCTGGAACAGATTCTCCATAAGGCTTGCTATTTGGTGTTACCGGTATAGTTCAGATGGCAATGTTGCCTATGTAAGGCCGGCTACTTGGTACTACTTGTATACTTCAGACTGCAATGTTTTCTCCATAAGGCTTGCTACTTACTTGTGTAGTTCATCCCGCAATGTTTTGTTCTGTTCTATTATGTCTTCCATGTCTCTCTGTTCAATCATGTCTTCCAGATTTGTCTGTGCTATCATGTTTTCCAGATTTTTCTGTTCTATTATGTCTTCCAGAGCTTTCTGTTCTGTCATGTCTTCCAGATCTTTCTGTTCTAACATGTCTTCCAGAGCTTTCTGTTTCATGTCTTCCAGAGCTTTCTGTTTCATGTCTTCCAGAGCTTTCTGTTCTATCATGTCTTCCAGAGCTTTCTGTTCTAACATGTGTCTTCCAGAGCTTTCTGTTCTATCATGTCTTCCAGAGCTTTCTGTTCTAACATGTCTCCAGAGCTTTCTGTTCTAACATGTCTTCCAGAGCTTTCTGTTCTGTGTCTTCCAGTCTTTTGTTCTATCATGTTCTTTGTTCTGTCATGTCTTCCAATCTCTGTGCTCTTTTGCTCTGTCATGTTCCAGATCTCTCAGTTCTATCATGTCTTCCACATACATTTGATCTGTCACGTCCTCAAGACGACTCTGTTCTGTCGCATCGTATCTTCTAGATTTTAAGAAAACGGATCATCTATGTCCACTCTGCCGCCTAACTGATCTTATCAGAGAGTGTTCCCCCTTTTCTCCCGACAGAATCCCCTACATCCATCCTGAGTTGCAGGGAATGTCTCCCCTCCTCCCCCTCCTCTTCCCTTTCCCCCTGCCTTGTAAGTCACCTAGTATGTTGACGCGTCTCCAGTTTTCTTCATCTCAAGAACTGAAACAGAAATCCTCAGCATCCTGCTGGACAGAAAAAAAGCCTTTTGGGATTTATTCCATTGCCTGTTTCTATTCTCTGGTTTTTTTCAGACCTCTTTTTTTTTCCAGCGTTGTCAACTTATCAGCACAACTCTTCTGTGCGCATTTAGATGGATGGCCTACTTGTCCATCCATTGATTCGGTTTGGTTTTGGTCTCGTCAACTTTAGTCATCTTGCAAAAATTTCATGGCAACCTGCAGCATACGTCTGACAAAGTACTAAGCTGAGTGGGGCGCAGGTTGATTGTGATGAAAAACCTTACAGAATGATAGACTGTGGTATATCTCTATTTGAGGCCTAGGGAGAAACGGACTCAACCAGTCGCGTCTCACGGGGTGAGTCCAAACAGCGGGCGAAAGGCCTCTGAGCCCGCCATATGAACGGTTCAGTTTGTTTTCAATAGGGACTATGGTGGTCTCTTCACGCTGCTTGTGAAGGATCTTTTGTGTATAATGGAACGGCCTCTTTTCCATTTCCGTTTTCTTTTCTCATAACCCTCTCCCCTATCCCTCACCCCCTCTTTGTCTTTTTTTTTTTCTTTTTTTCTTTTTTTTTTTTTTTTTTTTTGATCTTTGCCTTGTCATTCTTGTAGTGACGGAAGAGTTGCTAGTCTGCACACCTTTTCTCTCGCTACATGTCAGTCCAGCACATT
>JADBJO010007169.1:67500-75000 GCA_016801955.1 Conus betulinus
GCCCCCACCCCCACCCACCCCCCACCCCCACCCACCCCCCCTCCCGCCCTTGTCATTCTTTCTTTCTTTCTTTCTTTCTTTCTTCTGTCTGTCTGTCTGCCTTTCTTTCTTTCTGATGCAATCGTCCCAAGCGCTGTGGTTATTTCCTTAAGTGAAACGTAAAAGCGTTTAACGCCTATTAAACGGCGGTACGCGCACACAGGACTGGCCAAGTGGAAAACAGTATTTCCTCACTCAACAAATCCCCTGACCAATGCACACTGCGTTACAGACAAATCTCCGGGCTCAGCCTCCAGGACATGAACATGCGGGCGTTGTAACGAAGTCTGTGGCAAAACAGGATTTGGTAGCGTGGACTCACTGACTGCCTGCTTTGTGGATCAAGACTGCGCCTGCGAAACCTAGAAGATGTCAAGTCCATAGTTCGAGTCTCATGCAGTAGTTTTTTTTTTTCTCTCTCTGTCTCTCTCTCTCTCTCTCTCTGTCTGTCTGTCTGTCTGTCTGTCTGTCTGTCTGTCTGTCTGTCTGTCTCTCTCTCTCTCTCTCTCTCTCTCTCTCTCTCTCTCTCTCTCTCTCTCTCTTCCCAATAGAGAGATCTGAGTCTTGTGTTCCGACTGGAACAGTAATAAACCAAGATGGAAATGCGGACCGTGTACCTTGAGTGTGTAATAAAGAAGGCAGGATAAGCCCTTGGCAAACTTTTAAAGGATGGCCCTTCCTTTCCAACAATAGGCAGGCCTTGGCAAAACCAAGCGCAGACGTACGCAAAAAAAAAAAAAAAAAAAAAAAAATGGTGACGACGCCATGTTGTAGCGACGACTTCCTATCCCCTCCTCCTCCCCCGCCCTCCCCCTCCCCTCTCCCCAACCTCACTCGCCCTCCATCCCCCTCTTCTTCGTCCCCTGCCTTCATCCCTCCCCCCCCCCCCATAACCTCCCCCCCCCCCCCCCCCCCCCCCCCCCCCCCCGCCTCCCCCCGCCTCCCATGCAGACAAACAAACGGTGCTTTCACACAGCAAAGATAGTTGTGGCAATACGACAGAATAGAAACACAAAAATCAAGAAACATTTTAAGTTGTCACAATGGAAAGTCCCTCTCTCTCTCTCTCTCTCTCTCTCTTCTCTCTCTCTCTCTCTCTCTCTCACACACACACACACACACACACACACACACACACACACAGAATCGTTTTGCTCGTTAGTTGGATGTTTTGGATTTGTTTGTTTGTATGGTGTTGGTTTTTTTTTTGTATGTTGTTTTTTTTTTTTGTACTTTCTTCAGCTTTTTTTTGCTGTGCGTCGACGCAGAAACATGGGTGAAATGAAGAAGACCAAAATCTGGTTTGTAACGTCTCGTTGAGTGGCATCCAGGCAGAGAGGAGAATGCTGGGGTGTCCCCATTACCAGTGTGCATTCCTTACTTCAGCGGAAGTAACTGCTTTACGTCATCTGTCAGTGCGTGTGCATGTTCTCCTAACTGACCGTGCACGATGTGTAAAACTCTGTGTGTGTGTGTGTGTGCTCGGACCCTCGACCAGTTATATGAAAAAAAAAAACCAACAACCAAAGTTGGTGAATCCTTCCTAGCGGTCTTATCTTGTCCAGTCTTGAAGAATCACTATTGTCAAATTCACATCTCTCTCTCTCTCTCTCTCTCTCTCTCTCTCTCTCTCTCTCTCTCTCTCTCTCTGTCTATTTGTGTGTGTGGTGTGTGTGTGTGTGTGTGTGTGGTGTGTGTGTGTGTGTGTGTGTGTGTGTGTTCATGTGCATGGGCATGTCTGCGTGTGTGCGCGTCTAGAATGGGAGGGGGAGGAACGGGGTCTTATACATAACAGTTTGTTTGAGCTATTGTGTTTTTCACAATTAATGCTATTTGTCGCCAAGAAGTTGAATCAAGCGTTTAAAGATGGTTGAAACGACATACTGAGCTAGTGCACCCAACTTGGTTGGTTGGTTGGTTGGTTGGTTTGTTTGTTCACTTGTGTGTTCGTTCGTTCGTTTCTTTGTTTCTTTCTTTGTTTTTTTTTCACCGACTGGGCCTGGCTGTGTTGCCTCAGTGGTTTTGAAAATAGATTTTTAAAAAGTCAACGCTGAATCAGTTGGGAGATATTCACTTTAAAAGCAGCCTTGTAAAACATACCCGAAATAGTTTTAGAAATGTCTTGTGGGCATGCAGACACATGTTCAGGCCTGGACCCTCACACACACACACACACACACACACACACACACACACACACACACACACACACAGAGAGAGAGAGAGAGAGAGAGAGAGAGAGAGAGAGAGAGAGAGAGAGAGAGAGAGAGAGAGAGAGAGAGAGAGAGAGAGAGAGAGAGAGAGAGCATTACTCTGGTCAACAGGGGGTAAAACCTTTTTTCTGCTTCTTTCTGTCTTTTTCTCTTTTCCATTTATTTTCTTCCTCCCCTCTGTTGTTTCTTTCTTACTTTTTTCTCTCTTTTCTTTTCTTTCCTTTTTTTTTTTGTCTTCCTATCTTGTGTTTCTGTCTTGTTTTCTCTCTTTCTTTCCTTCAAATCCTTCGTTTTTCATCTTTTCTTCCCTTCTTGATTATTTTCCATTATTTTTTTTTTTTTTTTGTCTTTTTCTCCTTTATTTTCCCTTCTTCGTTTCTTTCGTTCTTTTCATTTTGTTGTTGTTATTGCTTTGCTTTCTTTCTTTCTTTTTTTAATTTCTTTAAAAAAAAAAAAAAGTTCAATGCACATAGGCTCTCTCCCCAGACTATCGTTTCGTTTTGTCGCACATGCGAAGAATTGACCTAAACGCCATAGCAGTGATCGTAGTTTCACCTGGGTGTTTTCCATGATTTCGAAATTTCTCGCTACATTTTCAAATGGGTTAATACAAACTGATTCTAACAGCTTCGAAAGAAAAAAAAAATGCACTACAATCGAGTGTTCATTTCAAGTTTATGACTAGCCTGAGAACAAATCTATGTCACAGTGTTCAAACAAAGAAATAAATTTAAAAAAAAAAAAAAAGGACCATCCTGGGTGTGGTTGTGCGAAGAGGAGCCGGAAGGACCGGCATGGAGACGATGCTGTTGAGGGGGGCACGGAAAATAAGCCAACCACCAAAAAGCAGAGAAGAAGCATTGCGTTGCTTCCTGTATAACATTGCAGCCAGGCCTGGGCATCGTTTGGTTCGCTTTTTCTGGCTTGTGTGCAGGAGGTGCGATCTTGCCAGTTGATCACCATGGTCTTCTGGTGCTGCTTCTATCATTATCATCTTTAAGACTGTTTATACACCTGGTCACCCAAATGCACGAAGTACATACCCATCAAACCACAAAACAAAGAAACAAAGACAGATTCACAAAACACATGCTGCAATCAAAGGCTCGCGCCGTTTGGTCCTCTCAGTCCTTCTCTCCATCCATTCCCACCTCTCAGACACAAACGGTCTCAGGTCAGTTCACAATCACAGGCATCCAAGCATATTCAACACTGCCAGACAATGCCAGCAAGTATTGTGCGTATTAATTACAGAGGAGGAGACGAGTTTTAAGGTTCGATTTTAGAGCCTGTGGGCATGTTGGATCTGTCGTGTCTACCAGCAGAACGTGCGTAACACAGTTACCCTCTTCATGATCACAGCTTTAACTTCAGGGGGCCCATGGGGCAACGCAGACCTCTGTCAAGTTGAAGGGAGCCTGGATCTGCCTTTTGATCCGGATCCATGCATAGAGATTATCGCCGAATGGAAATAGATTCGTTCTTGGACCGCTATCCGTCTTTCCATTTTTTTTTCTCATCCATTTCATCTTTCCATCCATCTTTCCACCTTTCCTGGACCACTATCTATCTTTCCAGTTTTTATTTTTCATACGTTTCATCTTTCCATCTTTCTTTTTTTCATATTTCAACCCCATCTTTCTATCGTTTACTCATCCATTCCATCTTTCCACTGAGTGTTATTGTGGTGTTGTTGTTTGTTGTTGTTGTTGTTGTTGTTGTGTGTTTCCATCATCTCCCTGACAGACCGACAAGCTAACCAACTGATGCAGGTGAAGACCAAATCTCCCCGTCCGTGGTTAAGAAATATAGCGATCCAGTACATCGCGCTAATTTTCGTCAAGGTCGAACAGAGCCGAAAACCGTAGCACGGATCTCAACGAAAAAGAAAAACAGCAGCGGTTCTGTGTCACAGTCTGTCTTTCCACCAAATTCGTTAACACTGATTCCGCAGATGACGGACATACAAACATACCAACAGACACAGAAGAAAATATAACCTCCTTACCTGAAGAAAGATAATGAGACACAGATCGCGCGTCAAACGATGACGTTGGCCACCTTCATTAACTAAAAGGTCGGCGGACTGAAAAAAAAAAAAACCATAAAACAAAATGAAAAAAGTTAATGTTTCAAACATATACCCCTGACACGGCAGAGCTTGTGACCAGTGTTCTACATAAAACGTTGCTGATGCTTTTGATTTTTTTTTTTTTTTTTTTTTTTTTTTTTTTGATAAATGTTTCCTGTCCTGTTTTTAACACCATCAGAATAAAAAAAAAAAAAAAAGTCAACTAAATGTTGTTACGCCCTGAAACATCATTAACTGTTTTTCCTTAACAAACAGGGGGGAAAATATGACCCCCCCAAAAATTTTGTGTTCTGAAAAATGTCATGCCTTGCGTCAGCGTTTGTGTGTTGTTCACACGTTATTTCTTGCTGTCTGGTTTTCCTTCGACGTCACTATTGTCCTCATATTTGTGTAGAGATGTGCTGCTACATGTGTGTTTTTGATATCTCGAGAGAGATCCGTGCACACTCGGTTAGAGCGTTTGCCTTCAGAGCTATCGGGCTGAGTTCGAACGTTCAAGGGATCGGGATTTTACAGCTTCTTTTTCTTCGTACGCTCAGACAGAAACCGCAGAGGCACTGACGAAGGTCTCGCCTTGGCTCAAGGCTGTGTCAGACCAAATGACATATAGACTTGAACACCAAGGCTACATCAAAATGTTGTTATGCTTAGCATAGTTATATGGGGATTGTCTTCAGTTGTGACAAACTCCTAGCATAACACCATCAGTCTCCAAAATCCCTTGAAGTCGGAGTGTGGCTGCCCACGTGGGCGGGGTAATCAAAAACGGTCACTACGTAATGTTCTCATCCCAAGCTGATGCATTTGCACCAAAGTGTTCAAGAGCTTCGGCTTTTCGGGTAGTCCCTGGAGTCAGGTACGACAACAACAACAACAACAACAACAACAACTGACGAAGGTGCTTGCGGCAGAGGTCCTCTAGTCTTCCTTAGACTAGATATAATCGATAAAAGATATAATCCGCTCGGGGGGGGGGGGGGGGGGGGGGGGGGGGGGGGGGGGCTATCAACAACATGAGCGATGTAATCCGCTTGGGGGGGAACTGTCAACAAATATGAATGATACAATCTGCCTGGGGGAACTGTCAACAATATGAATGATACAATCCGCTTTGGGTGAACTGTCAACAATACGAATGATACAATCCGCTTTGGGGGAACTGTCAACAATACGAATGATACAATCCGCTTTGGGGGAACTGTCAACAATATGAATGATACAATCCGCTTTGGGGGAACTGACAACAATGTTAATGATACAATCCGCTTTGGGTGAACTGTCAACAACATGAATGATATAATCCGCTTTGGGGGAACTGTCAACAATATGAGTGATATAATCCGCTTTGGGGGAACTGTCAACAACATGGGTGATATAATCCGCTTTGGGGGGATGTCAACAGCATAAGTGATATAATCCGCTTTGGGGGGGATGTCAACAACATGAGTGACACAATCCGCTTTGGGTGAACTGTCAACAACATGAGTGATATAATCCGCTTTGGGGGGGGATGTCAACAACATGAGTGACACAATCCGCTTTGGGGTGAACTGTCAACAACATGAGAGATATAATCCACTTTGGGGGAACTGTCAACAACATGAGTGATATAATCCGCTTTGGGTGAACTGTCAACAACATGAGTGATATAATCCGCTTTGGGTGAACTGTCAACAACATGAGTGATATAATCCGCTTTGGGGGGGGGGGATGTCAACAACATGAGTGATATAATCGTTTGGGGGGGGGGGGGGGGGGGGGGGGGGGGGGGGGGGGGGGGGGGGGGGGGTGTCAACAACATGAGTGATATAATCCGCTTTGGGTGAACTGTCAACAACATGAGTGATATAATCCGCTTTTTGGGGGGGATGTTAACAACATGAGTGATATGTCAACAATCCGTGATATAATCCGGGGGGGGGGGGGGGGATGTGTCAACAACATGAGTGATATAATCCGCTTTGGGGGAACTGTCAACAACATGGGTGATATAATCCGCTTTGGGGAACTGTCAACAACATGAGTGATATAATCCGCTTTGGGGGGGATGTCAACAACATGAGTGATATAATCAGCTTTGGGGGAACTGTCAACAACATGAGTGGTATAATCCGCTTTGGGTGAATTGTCAACAACACATGAGTGATATAATCCGCTTTGGAGGAGATGTCAACAACATGAGTGATATAATCCGCTTTGGGGTAACTGCCAACAACATGGGTGATATAATCCGCTTTGGGGGAACTGTCAACAACATGAGTGATATAATCCGCTTTGGGGGGGGATGTCAACAACATGAGTGACACAATCCGCTTTTTAAGGGGATGTCAACAGCATGAGTGATATAATCCGCTTTGGGGGGGGAACTGTCAACAACATGAGTGATATAATCCGCTTTGGGGTGAACTGTCAACAACATGAGTGATATAATCCGCTTTTGGGGGGATGTCAACAACATGAGTGATATAATCCGCTTTGGGGGAAGAATGTCAACAACGGAAGTGATATAATCCGCTTTGGGGGAAGAATGTCAACAACATGAGTGATATAATCCGCTTTGGGGGAAGAATGTCAAAAAACGGGAGTGATATAATCCGCTTTGGGGGAAGAGAATGTCAACAACGGGAGTGATATAATCCGCTTTTGGGGAAGAATGTCAACAACGGGAGTGATATAATCCGCTTTGGGGGAAGAATGTCAACAACGGGAGTGATATAATCCGCTTTGGGGGAAATGTCAACAACATGAGTGATATATAATCCGCTTTGGGGGAAGAATGTCAACAACGGGAGTGATATAATCCGCTTTGGGGGAAGAAAGTCAAATGTCAAACGGGAGTGATATAATCCGCTTTGGGGGAAGAATGTCAACAACATGAGTGATATAATCCGCTTTTGGGAAGGGGAAATGTCAATCAACATCATGAGTGATACAATCCGCTTAGGGAGGAGGAGTGGGGGGTGGGGAGTACCGGAACATGTCTTCTTGTTCTTGTTCTTTGTTGTTGTTGTGTGTTCTTCTTCTTCTTCTTCTTCTTCTTTTTTCTTCTTTCTTTGTCTTCTTCTTCCTCTTCTTTGTAGTCTTCTTCTTCCGTAAAATCTTAGATTAGATGAAAAATGTTAATCTTTTAACGAAGTTTCTAGTACTCTTTAAGAA
>JADBJO010007169.1:82500-97500 GCA_016801955.1 Conus betulinus
GTCTTAGAAAAGAGCAAGACCATATTTCACATTTAGTTTTCTGTGCCTGGGATCAAGCGCAACAAAATTATAACGTCACGGTTTTCACTCCAAACAAAATCATTTATACCATCCGTGTTTCAGTTCCACGCAGAGCCGTTGGTTCCTTCTACATTTCCACGCACGACGCTTAATGCTCCTTCATATACCATTGAATTTCCCATCCACTTTGTACTTCAAGTCCAGCCAGGCTGGAGTTGTGTGTGTGTGTGGTGTGTTGTGTGTGTGTGTGTGTGTGTGTGTGTGTGTTGTAAATACAATGGTACATTTCCATATTTCCACTCAAAGTTCGTATCCATGGACAAGTTTTCAGTCCAGATGCAGCCAACCGATCCATCAATTCCGAGTAAGGTGGTCAACAATCTTGCTGTCCTCTGACGCTAACATGGCCAGTAATTTAACCCAGAACAGAACTGTTGCCATTATTTCTGCGACTGCTATTCAGTTCATAAAATCCCGAAGGCAGCTTTGTATTACGTCTGGCATTGGCCTCCAGAGCAGGTAGGGACATATTAATTTCTGCATCTTCGAAGGATACAAGGATACGAATTTCCCTGAGGCGGTATTGCATTTTGTCGCGAATAAACCAAAGCAACTAACGAATATGTTTGTTACTCGCTCCGACTTCGGACAGAAAGAGCTCAGGCTTGTAAGAGACCCACGGCAAAAGGAAATGGAACACACAGACAGGCAATAATCTTCCACATTTGTCGTTGGGGAATACAGATGGGAAAATGGGCCAACAATACTGCGGGGTGGACAGGGAGGACATCTGCAGAGACCCAAGGCCGAGGCGGCACATTAGCGACAGAAGAGGAGGAACCTGGGGAACTGTTCTTCAGTGTGGGCCTCAGTGGGTCCCCATGGAGGAGAAGAAGGAGAAGACTACATAGAAGGAGGAGAAGAAGGAGGAGGAGGAGGAGACGAAAAAGACTACGAAGAAGACTACGAAGAAGACTACTACTACTACTACTACTACTAAGAAGAGGAGGAAGAAGAGGAGGAGGAGGAGACGACGACGACGAGGAAGAAGGAGGAGGAGAAGGAGGAGGGGGGAGGAGGAGGAGGAAGAGAAGAAGAAGAAAAAAAAAGGAGGAGGAGGAGGAGGAAGAAAGGAAGGAGAAGAAGACTACGAAGAAGGACAGGAAGGAAGATACCACGAAGACTACGGAGATAACTACGAAGGAGGAGACTACGAAGACCGAAGAAGAAAGACTACGAAGAAAGACTACGAAGGAGATACGAAGAAGACTACGAGGAGACCACGGAAGAAGACTACGAGGGGAGAAGAAGACTACGAAGACCACGAAGAAGACTACGAAGAAGGAGGAGGAGGAGGAGGAGGAGGGAAGGAGGAAGGAGGAGGAGGAGGGAGCAGGAGGAGGAGGGAGGAAGGAGAAGACGAAGAAGAAGGAGAAGAAGAAGAAGAAGGAAGAAGAAGAAGAAGAAGAAGGAAAGAAGAGGAGGAAGAAGGAGGAGAGGAGGGCGTGGGAGAAGGAGAAGAAAAAGAAGGAGAAGAAGAAGCAGAGGAGGAGGAGGAAGAAGAAGAAGAAGGAGGAGGAGAGGAGGGAGAAGGAGGAGGAGAAAGGGGGAAGAAGAGAAGAAGAAAAAGAAGAAGAAGCAGGAGGAGGAGGAGGAGAAGGAAGAAGAAGAAGGAGGAGGAGGAGGAGGGGGGGGGGGAGGAGGAGAAGGAGGGGGGGAAGAAGAGGAGGAGAAGAAGCAAGAAGGAGGAAGAAGGAAGAAGAAGAAGAAGAAGAGGAGGAGGAGGAGGAGGAGAGGAGGAGAAGAAGAAGAAAGAAGAAGAAGAGAAGAAGGAGGAGGAGGAGAAGAGAAAATAAGAAGAGAGAGAAGAATGAAAATATTAAGAAGACATTTTCCAGTGTTTAATGGGATCCTTTGATCTCCAGAAATCGTCAAGAGAAAACAAATAGTGAGCATGCTACTGACAGATGGCACTACTTTCACTCACCCCTATCTATAAAAGAGAGGGAAAGTCCACGATGCTTACCACGTAATGGTTTACTACAAATAACATTTTCATCGAGTACTGGCATTTTCAGGTTCAGGTACATGCATCGTGCTGTAAACTCTGTAAACACAGCACTCAGAAATGGTTCCACTTCTTTTGTGACTTTTTCCTTTGATCCCTCTTCCTCCGTGTCCCCCTCCCCCCCCCCCTCCCCCGTCACTGACATCACCCACTCCCTCAATCCCTCTGTCCCACCCATCCTCCCCTCCAGACCCCATTCGGTTTTTTATTGGGCCACCCTATAGCTACATAGTGAATCGTCTTGTCTCCCCTCCCCCCCCCCCCCCCCCCCCCCCCCCCAGCACCGACACTTCAATTCAGTCAGTTAGTTCCTGTTATCTATAGCTCAAATGACTGCGGGGGGGGGTAATGGGATGGGGGGGGGGGGGGGGGGGGGGCGGGGGGGGGGGGGGGGGCTGTCATCGGGTGTCAAAGTCAAAGTCAGTTCGGATTGTATCATTGTTGTTGACATCCACCCTCCTTCCCCCCCCCCCCCCCCCCCCCCCCCCCCTCCCCTCCAAACGATTGTACCACTGATGTAATTGACATTCCTTAAAAAAGCGGATTGCATAACTCATGTTGTTGACATCCCCCCCCCCCCCCCCCCCCCCCCCCCCCCCCCCCAAAAGCAGATTGTATAACTTATGTCATTAACATTCCATAAAAAAAAGCGGACTGCATAATTCATGTTGTTGACATCCCCCTCCCCCCCCCCCCCAAAAAAAAAAAAAAAAAAAATGGATTGGATTGTATCATTTATGTTATTAACATTCCATAACAAAGTGGATTGTACAACTCGTTGACATTCCCCCCCAAAACGGATAGATGGTATCACTCACGTTGTTGACATCCTCCCTAAAAGCGGAATGTATCACTCATGTTGTTAACCCCCTCCTCCCCCCCAATCCCCCCTCTCAACGTAGATTGTATAACTCATCTTGTTGACTCCGCCCCTCAAAAGCAGATTGTATCACATATGTTGTTCACACACACACACACACACACACACACACACACACACACACACACACACACCCTAAACGCGGATAGTATCATTCATGCCATTGACGACTCCACCCACCCACACCCCACCCCCACCCAAAAAAGAAAAAGCAAAGAAAAAAAAAAAAGCAGACTATCCATTTTGTTGTCTCACCAAGGACAGATGATTGTGCAACTCATGTCGTCTCTTTTAGGAAAGTTGTTTGCGTCCTCCTGTTTTTTTTTTCTTTTTAAGTCAACGTACAAGGGGAAAACAGTACAAGACAAAACAACTTTTATTCATTATACCTAACTGGTTAAAGGCTCAATGATTAAGATCCCATAGCCAGGTGTTCGTAAGGGTCGTGAACTAGAAGAGATTCGCGGTGTTCAAAGGCGGCAGCGCATTAAAAAAAAAACGGCTGCAATCTTTTTTTTTTTCTGCTTGCACGTTTTCTGGCGTAGATCATAACTGCAGGTGGACAGAGAGGGTTTTGAAGACCCCTTGATCACTTCGATCTCTCAACCGTCAGGTCCGCAGGCAAACGCTCTAACCAGTCGTGCACGGAGCTCTCTCGAGGCATCGAAAAAAACACGTGCAGCAGCACTTCTCTACACAAACGTGGTGACAAGAGTGACGTCAAATTTAACCAGACAACAAAAGAAATACACTGATGAACAAACACACAGCGCTGACGCAAAGAATGCCCTACTTCAGAACGCAAAACTGTGCAAGGTTTTTTTTCCCTGTTTGTTTAAGAAATCAGAAAATGATGTTTCTGGGGCGTAACATTTAAGCTGACTTTCCTTAAAATTCTGGCGCTGTTAAAAACGGGACACTGTTAAAACGGGACACACAAAACGTAAGTAACGAAATTCATCAGCACCGTTTCATGTAGATCATTTGTAAACGAAATTCATCAGCACCGTTTCATGTGGATCATTTGTCACAAACTCCCGTCCTATCGGCAGAAAATGTTTGAGACGTTGACATTTTTCATTTCATCCCCCCCCCCCCCCCCCCCCCTTCCAACCCCCCTTTCAGCTGACCTTTCAGTTAATGGAGGAGGTCAACGTCAGTGTTTCACGTGCGATCTTTATTTCATTAGGTTTCTTCAGTCAAGGAGGTTACATTATTTTCATCCGCGTCTGTTGATTTGCAGCCTGTGTTTTGTGTATCTGCATTTGTTTGTTTGTTTCGCGGTTTGATGGGTATGTACTTGCTGGAGTCAACACCCAGGGCAACTGACTGACCAGGTGTATAAACAGTCTTAAAGACGATAATGATAGAAGCAGCACCAGAGACCATGGTGATCAACTGGCAAGATCGCACCTCCAGCACACAAGCCAGAAAAAGCGAACCAAACGATGCCCAGGCCTAGCTGCAGTGCTATACAAGAAGCAACGCAGTGCCTCTTCTCTGCTTTTTTTGTGGTTGGCTTATTTTCCGTGCCCCCTCAACAGCATCGTTTTCATGCCGCTTCTTCCTGCTCCACCATGCACAGCCACACCCAGGTTCGTCCTTTTCAGCATTATTTTTTTAACTGTGTGAACACTGTGACATAGATTTGTTCTTCGGCTAGTCATAAACTTACAATAAATACTCAACTGTAATACAGTCGGGTTTTTTTTTTTTTCGAAGACATCAGAATTATTTTGTATCAAATCATTTCAAAAGTGGCAAGAACATTTTTCAAATACAGAAGAGAGACAGGGTAAACCGTGAGCACTGCTATGACATTTCGCTCAGTCCTTTGCGTGTGTAATACAACTGAACGGTGGTCCTGGGGAAGAGAGTATGTGCTTTTACTTTTCTTAAGAGCTAAAAATATAGTTAAAATAAACAGGAAAGAACGAAAGAAACAAGGAAGGAAAAAAAGGAGAGAAGGAAGAAATCACACACACACACACACACACACACACACACACACACACACACACACAGGACAACCAAAACAGGATGCTTACATAGACATGCTTCAAACAATAATAAACAAGTTAACCTCACTCTGAGACAGTGAATGTGGAGGAGCAGACAGAAAAATGGCTCCTCAGTTACGGGACAAACTGACAACATCAAACAGCAATAACCTAACATCAAGATTGAAGGACAGTTAAAAAAAGGTTGGAACCAAAAAAAAAAAAAATGAAAAGAGATAAAAAAAATCTGTCGATACCTGGCGAATCTATGAACAGGTCTTGTTCATCGGGGGCAACTTCAAAACGACGAGAAAGAAATGAAGACGAGGACATCAATAGCGACAAGATGAAGTCAGGGGGAGGGGAGGAGGAGGAGGAAGGATGAACAGTTAGAAAAAAAAAAAAAGAGAAGAGGGACAGAAGGAGGAAGAAGAGAAGAAGAGTGTAAGAGAATATATGAAAAGAGGACATGGAGGAGGAAGGAGAGGATAAAAGAGGACGGGAAAAAAAAAAAAACAAGGGGGGGGGGGGGGGGGGAGTGTAGGAAAAGGAAGAAAGATGAGGGAGGGAGAAGGAGGAAGAGGAGAACGAGGATGAGAAAGAGGAAGACGAAGATGAAAACAAGAAGAAGAAGAAGAAGAAGAAGAGAATGGTGGTGGTGGAGGTAATGGTGGTGGTGGTGGTGGTGGTATCAATGATGATGACGTGATCAATGATGATGATGATGATGACGATGATGATAAGGAGGAGGAGGAGGAGAAGGAGAAGGAGGACAAACTCGAGGACAGTCAGGGGGAGGAACAGGTTGAGTAAGAATAAGAAGGAAGAGCAGGTTAAAAATGAAGAGGGAGAAAGACACGGTAAATCAAAGCAGAAAGAACAGCAGCAGGAAGAAGATAAGGAGAGCACAAAGATACACACAGGACACACACACACACAAACACAGCACACACACACACACACACACACACACACACACACACACACACACACACACACACACACACACACACACACACACACACACACACACACACACACACACACACGCACACACACACACACACACACACAAGGCTGTGCTTATTACCTGAACAAAACAAGCAAGAAAAGAAAACAGTAGGATGAAGAAAGAGACAGAGGGCAAGACAGCGAAAAAACAACAACGCTGTATTTATGACCTGAACAATGAAGAAGAGAAATTGGAGGCTATGGCGAAGAAAATTGGCTACGAACGAGAATGGGGGCCTTGATAAAATCTCTATTTCAAAGACAGAGATAGAATGAGGAAGGAGGGCGGCACTGAGAGAGAGAGAGAGAGAGAGAGAGAGAGAGAGAGAGAGAGAGAGAGACAGAGAGAGAGAGAGAAAGAGAGTACATGTCCTGCAGACTGAGAGGGACAGACAGACAAACGGACTGACAGACAGACAGAGACAGAGAACAACACAGACAGACAAACACAGCACGCCCATATAAGAGAGAGAGAGAGAGAGAGAGAGAGAGAGAGAGAGAGAGAGAGAGAGAGAGACAGACAGACAGACAGACAGACAGACAGAGACAGAAGTCAAAATTGAAACAAACAAACAAGCAAAATTAAAGCTATGTGATTAAGATTTTCAAATTCCATGGCTTACACTTCCAATTTGTCTGTGATAATCTAGTCTGAAGTGTATACTTATGGTCAAGGAAAAAACACATCTGTGCATACTTATGCACGCAGAGAGAGAGAGAGAGAGAGAGAGAGAGAGAGAGAGAGAGAGAGAGAGAGAGAGAGAGAGAGAGGGGGGGGGGGGAGGGGGGATAAAAACAGCGCCCCTTTATGAAGGGTGTGTGCACATAAACCACAATCCTTATTGTAGTAGACATATAACAGGTCAAAACAAATTTACCATTACTGAAATGCCGGCTCTCGTCTCTGAAATACCTTGCATAAGAATAGGCCTACTAATAACTTTTTCCTTCACGGAATTACGAAAAAAAAAATCCACAGAATGAAAATGCTCAATTTAAAAGCAAAAGATTTCCGTAGAATTGTGCTGACAACTTATTATTCTCTTGGTCATAACAGCATCACAAGATAATGTCACCCGTGAAATCAGAAGGCTCAATTCAAAGGCGTAATGGTTTCTGTGGTATTCTGATGCTATCTGACACTGACGCTGACACATTTTTATTGCCATTAGCAAATATGCTCTGTTGGCGAGGGGGTGGGGGGGGGGGGGGGTGATGGGGTAGGGAATGCATTTAAACGAAAAAGTCCAAACATTACCAAGTCGATTCATCCGAACATCGCGATTTGGAAAAACAAAAAACGCGGAGCAGGTTCGTAAATCGTAACACATCGAATATTGGTAATCGTTGTTCTCTTGTTGCCATAAATCCTTGCTTTATCGTGAATGACATGAACACGGTGAATACAGTCATGACGGATCGCCAACATTACCGTTGTCGACAGCTGAACTCGCATCGGCGTGCTCCTTCAAATCCTCCTTGACAACACGGTTGAAACTCTCCATTTTCCCCGTTGACTCGCTCAAACACTCCCGTATTTGTACCTGTATATTATTTCCTGACTCTGCTGATTGTAAATCACCACACCGTTGAGAATCGTCGGAAACTTCGCATTGCTCTGATTCACGGTGTTTCCTACCTCAACAGCTGCTTCGGGTTCAAGTGTTTTGTGGTACACGGCCTGTCATGTTCTCGTGTCACATTATCACAATCTTCATCAGCACGTAATTGGTATGGTTTGCTGTCTAGAACGAGGTCGCTTTCCTGCAGTGTCACTGATTGTTTGTCAATGTCCCGTGTCATCTCCATTTCGTGTGCACCCTGTGCAGTCTTAGCAGGGGAGAGGGGAGGCTGACTAGCACACTGGACACTCCCATCTTGATCGGCTTTTTCACTGTCCATTCTACAGTCAGTTTCAACATCGGTGTACACTAGGCTGGGTGGCGTTGATAAAAAAAAAAAGAAACGGACGGACGGGGAAGAGAAACAATGATTTGCCTTTCGTAGTTGTTTCTGTCTATATGTCTCATCTCTTCGTTTGTCCCTGGTCACCTGTGAAGGGCATTTACGACGGAATACAGCCCTACTTTGGATTTCTATGTCAGGGGGTTGGTCGGAAATCTGTGAAAATCTCAACACAAGGATAGTTTGCTTTCCTCCAGCTTCGATGTTGTATGACGACAGTGTCATTTCGTTTAACACTGAATTCAGCATGCAGTCAAAAGCACATTGGAGGCCATCAACTGGCATGGTTGGACGTTTTCTTGAATAGACATGCAAAATTTGAGGAGCGCTGGTAAAGTAGCGTCGTCTTGCCGGTAGCCAGCCAAG
Organism: Conus betulinus; assembly: GCA_016801955.1. Taxonomy (NCBI): domain Eukaryota; kingdom Metazoa; phylum Mollusca; class Gastropoda; order Neogastropoda; family Conidae; genus Conus; species Conus betulinus. Next base: position 90,812 of record JADBJO010007169.1, read on the forward strand.
GGAGGTCACACCGAGAGAGAGCTTCTGATGCTATCGTTATACGAATTGAAACGGGACGGATCCAACTAAAACTAAGCGTAATAGAACTTCATTTATTTTTGTTCACAAATGGCACAGAGTAACGGAGTATACTTTGATTACTGTGACAGGTGAAAAAAGCGCTGCTTACACTGTTACTCCAAAACAGACCTTAGACTTCACACATTTTAAGGATACATCCACAGTAACTAACAAATAAGTTTGAACACTATTTACATCAAAACCGAATGAAAAGTGCTTATTTAATCCTGATGAATACGATCGTTCAATGCCTGTCGTCTTCACTCTGTCAAGTTTTGCTTGAAAATTCTGAAAAACCCTCAAGCTTCTTCCACACCTTGATCTTAACTGCACAACATTACATAAGCTTTACTCGATAATCTGTGTGTTTCTTTATGTATTAACAAGTATAGAAAAAAATCCATAGTCATATTGACATGTACAGAGTATTTAATAAAAGCGCCATTTACAAAATTATTCATTTAGTGTCCGCATGTCAAATGTTTAGAAATGTCTTTAACGCTAACTGGTACACTTTTTTGCGGTAAAAAAAGCTGCTTTGTCTATAGCCCATGTCTCAGAAACATTCAAAGTTATGTGCCAGATCTGGGCATCAAACTATTTGCTGAACAGTTTTTACAGAAAGTGTCTTCGTAGCATTTGATTTTCTCAGTATTTAAAGCAAAAGATATGTATCTTTGGCTTTATTGGCAAGATCATAGCAAAACATCTACAAAACCCAGTCTGGAGGAGAAACAGGTTATCGAAGATGTTTTTGAACATTTACAACAAGCGTATTTTGTTGTTCGAAAAGTCATTTCCTCGGCGTTAAATAACTACTTACTGTTATCCATACTAACCTTGGGACCAAGAATATATGTTGCTTGATGTAAACTCTTGAGCTGATTTTGAACGTCAATCGCAGTTTTAGCTTTACACGGACAACATCGTCAGCCAATAACAGCGAAAACGGTTATAGAATATGAATGAAATCGTATCTCATTTTTCCGGTTTTGAAAATTTATTACCGCTAACTTATCTATAAGGAAACAAAGCAATACAGAATTCAGAAAATCACCTCACCTTGCTTTATACCAGTTGAACAATGAATCAAATCGGTCGGTCCAGCTCTACTCGGTCCAGCTCTACATTTGATAGCTGTTTTAACACAACTGTGCAGGTTTTAAACATAACAAAAAGAGTTGACCTGAAATACTGTTGTTCGATGACACAAGTCGTAACTTTTCTATTTATAGAATCATGTGTTTTTTTTTTCAAAATTGATAAAAGCAACATAAGAGTTTCTCATTAAAACTGGCGCTAAACTGATTTTGACGCACAGGATATGGCTCTGATCCAATGATCAATATAAATCCTTGCTTTTAAACTGTCTGGCGTTCCCCTGTAAGACTATAATTTTCAGCCCACATCATCAATTTATTATCTATGATTCAACTGTGAATTTTACATACACAATGTGGTACCTATATAATTGCTTGAGTTATCTCCCGTCTTGCACAAAGCATCTGTTGACTCCATCCACCCATAGGGATAAATGCCACCATCAAAACTTCAATTTAGAAATTTACCACACAAAAAAAAGAGAAGGTATTTCAAACTGTAGGAATGACTCCAACAGGGCCAGCAGTTTTCTGTCTCTTCAGTATCCTAATGTCAATGAACACTTCACACTATCAGACATGGGTCTGTAACACATTTTGACGATCTTCATTCACATCAGCATGTTTATCATTTACACAAACGGTACCGTTTTTTTTTTTTTTTTTCGTTGTTGTTGTCGAGAATTTACGCGCGCGCACACACACACACACACACACACACACGCACGAAAAAGCCTACCTACACCTACATACATGCATGCATGCATACAGAGCATAAATACAAGAGATGCATGCATACATACATACATGCACGTACACCACTGATCCCTAAAATCTGAATACTTAACAAATGTCTTCTTTCTTATGCACTTCATCCCATAATTCCTCACCCCTTTGCTAGCCATCAGGCGGCTTCACATCTTATTCACCTGTCTCTTTCTCAACCTTAATTAGCATCTACATTTTCTTTTCAGTCTGCAGAACGCAAGACATCAGCATCCTCTCAAAAATACAACGAATGTTTCTGCAACTCTTTCCAATCTGTCCACGTATCGATTTCCACACTTCATGGCATTAACTCAGAATGTTTCTTCCTCTGCCAACAGCCAGGCTTCTTTTCATATAATCAGCATCCTCTCTCCTGCGATCGCTAAAAGCATTTACGGCTAAATTAATCTTTATGCATGTAATGCCATTAGCGTAGTCTGGTTTTGTTTTTTTGTTTGTTTTTTTTGACAGAAAAGAGAGAGAGAGAGAGAGAGAGAGAGAGACAGAGAGAGAGAGAGGCAGACAGACAGACAGACAGACAAGACACACAGACCCAGAAACCGACAGGGACAGAGAATGATCGACCGACCGACAGACAGACCGACAGACAGAGACGGACAAACAGACAGACAGACAGACAAAACCGAAGGTGGGGTTGGAGGTGCGGCGAACGAATGCGGAATGCGAGATGGACGAAAAGGTCACAAGTGTTGAATGAGGAAAGGGATAAGATTCTACAGCTTCGTTAAAAAAGTTGCAGGTCATCGATCGACCGATAAATCTTGATCACTTCTCTTCTTTTTATGTTGTTTCCACGGGCACAGAACATTCACAAGGGGCTTGAAATTACATTCGAAATGGCAATCAAGTGATTAACATTATCCCAAGCCAAACACAAGTAATGATAATAAACAAATAGTAATGATAATCATACTGATAATAATAATAATGATTATAGTTACTACAACAATAGTAGTAATGATAATGATACCAACGACAAAAAAATAATGATAATAGTAACAATTACAAAAAACTACTATCAACAATAATAATAGTAATAGTAATAATAATAATGGCGATGATGACGATGATAATAACAATATCAACAATAATAATGATAATGGTAACAACAACAACAATACTAGTAATAATAATAATATCATTAATGATAATCATAACAATAATGATAATATAATCATCATCATCATCATACTTTAATAAATTAATAGTGATAACAGTAATGATGATGATGAAGAAGAACGAAGAGAAGAAAGAGAAGAAGCACAGAGAGCACTGATGCGGCGCGTCATCCCATAATCTGTGGTCATCGCTTTACGAGCGGAACAAAAGAAAAATCATCTTTCTCAACTTCGTCAGCTCATTCTCCCCTCGAAAGCCCCTTTTGTGCGCCCCCCCTCCCCCCCCTCCTCCTTACCCCTTCACACTCACCACACACACACACACACACACACACACACACACACACACACCACAGACAGACAAGACACTTTTTGACACTTTGATGGTTTACTGATATAAGCTGTAAAGCCCTTATGGCATGGGGGTACAAAATGGTTTGATAATAGCGGCAAAGTCACGGAAACCAACACACAGTAACACTAATACTAGCACACACACACACACACACACACACACACACACACACACACACACACACACACACACGTACACACACACACACGCACGCGCGCGCCTGCACAGAACACACAATAGTTCTACATCAACCATCGAAATATAACATACAGTCTTTTCGTCTTGCTCTCTTTAAAGTTCTTCATCTGATAAATACATAATAGATATTTCAACAATTAATACACTCACTCATTATTAAGCATTTTTCTTTTTTTTTTTCCGCAGCGACCCCGCCACTGAAATGTATTTTCCCAGTGATACAATGATAGTGTCACTGTCAGACGTTAAGATATCGATTAGATCCTTCCTCTCTGCTTCTTTGGACTTAAACAAGTCTATTAATCTATCTTAAAATTCAGATTAAAAAAAAAAAACATATCCTCATCCTATACTCCCTGGCACATCCAAACAATTCCAAACCCATGTTCTGCTAAAGCTTTCTTGATTTGAAATGCCCAGTTTTGTTTACCCTCCTCTGCTTGCAGCAAACTGCATTTCGTTCGTCTGTCTACAGAGTCTCGACATGGGTAATCTTGTTAATAATATCCAATGTTTTATACACTTCACGAATGATTTTTTACATACAACAGATACCTGCAGATACCTGATGGGAGTGTACGTGCACATTCACCCACTCACACTGAGGCTGAAACGGCTGCGGACACTTTGTTCCGCTTTCGTAAGTTATATGTCACCTCGCGGAACAAAGTGTCCGCAGGATTTCTGCGGACACTTTGAATGTCAGTTCACGGTACAAAGTGTCCGCAAGGAACAAAGTGTCCGCGTGCGGACAATTTGTACCTGCGGACACTTTGTACCGTCACATATCAGCAAACAACATCAAGAACAATTCAGTCGCCCCGGGGAATAATCTCAATACCATGTCTCCCTTTTTTGATACTTAGGAGGCAGCCCTGTTTGACACCCCCCCCCCCCCCCCCCCCCCCCCCATTCGAAAAAATCGGAATATACACAGTTGTCCCTACACAAACAAGTACAGAATCGTAAATGCTTCTAAGTGCCATGTAGAGCTTACTGTTTACACCTGTTTTCCTTACGAAAAAAAACATTCTACAAAATACTGTTGTTCACAGAATCAAAGGCTTTTTGTAAAGTCCACAAAAGCGTCCTACAGTTTCGTTTACGTTGGCGATAGTTCTGTTTGACCCACCCCCCCTCCCCCCGGACTAAAGCATACAAAGTAAATATATGATCTACTATGCTATAACCGGCCCTAAAACCTGCCTGCTCTTCAATGATCTGTTGCACTTTCCGCCCATCTAGTCAGTCTTTGTTTAAAATATGGGCATACATTTCACTTATTACGCTAATTAATGCCACCCCTCTGTAATTGTCAGGGTTGTTTCTATCACTTTTTTTGTGTGAATTGGAATTATGATGGACTTTCCCCATTCTGAAGGAAAACGTCCATTTTCAAATAATTTATTGAACAGAATAACAAGAAAATTCAGTCTGCCTCCTTCATACTTACATCTTCTGGTCTTCTTTAATTCTGCGTACTCTTTTCTTTAGTTCACATATTCTTCTTTCTTCTGTGGCCTGTTCACGGCTGATCTACATCTCTGAAATCTTTTAAGAAACCTCTTGACCCTTTTCTGTAGCTGACACTCAATGTCAAACCAGTCACTGTGATCACTTTTTCTGTAGCTGACACTCATTGTCAAACCAGTCACTGTGGTCCTTTCTTTTTCTGTAGCTGACACTCAATGTCAAACCAGTCACTGTGATCCCTTCTTTTTCTTCAGCTGACACTCAATGTCAAACCAGTCACTGTGATCCCTTCTTTTTCTTCAGCTGACACTCAATGTCAAACCAGTCACTGTGATCCCTTCTTTTTCTTCAGCTGACACTCAATGTCAAACCAGTCACTGTGATCCCTTCTTTTCTTCAGCTGACACTCAATGTCAAACCAGTCACTGTGATCCCTTCTTTTTCTTCAGCTGACACTCAATGTCAAACCAGTCACTGTGATCCCTTCTTTTTCTTCAGCTGACACTCAATGTCCAACCAGTCACTGTGATCCCTTCTTTTTTCTTCAGCTGACACTCAATGTCCAACCAGTCACTGTGATCCCTTCTTTTTCTTCAGCTGACACTCAATGTCCAACCAGTCACTGTGATCCCTTCTTTTTCTTCAGCTGACACTCAATGTCCAACCAGTCACTGTGATCCCTTCTTTTTCTTCAGCTGACACTCAATGTCAAAACCAGTCACTGTGGTCCTTTCTTTTTCTTCAGCTGACACTCAATGTCAAACCAGTCACTGTGATCCCTTTTTTTTCTTCAGCTGACACTCAATGTCAAACCAGTCACTGTGATCCTTTCTTTTTCCAGCTGTCCGCACCATGCAGGCTGCCGCCCCATACAAAGCTTTGGTAAAAGAATCAACTGATTGACTGACATCAACAGCCAACATCTGCTTGGCTTTCATTAGCAGCTCCTGAAACTCACTGCTACAAACTTCTTTTTATGATCGAGTTTTCTCACAGTCCCACAAAATCTTCTTTTTTTTTCACCCACACATGCTTCTTTAGTTTCCTTGAAATTACTGACACAATTATCACTTCATAACAACTGGCAAGTGCCAAAGAGTGTAAACAATCACTAATGTGAAGGTCACAATATGTGCACGTATTTTCAGAGACAAGAAAATAATCAATAACAGTCTGACCATGAGGCGATACAACAGTAAATTCTCCATCAGAATCACTTTTACAATAAACCACATACAATAGAAAGATCAAATAGAAAAGCAAGATCAAGCAGAGATGGTCCAAAACTGTTCACAACTAAATGTTTTGAGCGTCTGATGTTTCTGTCTTCATCAGAGTCAAAGCTTGACACATAGTTTGCCTTGTTCTCCAACTTCGATTGATCACTTCAAGTTCCTGCTTTCATATCACCACACCATATTAAGCACACATCCTCTTTCCTGATGCATTGTAATAAATGTTCTTCTAACATTAGCTCACCATCTTTCTGGCTCCGTGTGTTCATATATAGGTGATCCTTCAGGAGCAACATAGCAAGTACTGTATATCACATTTGTATCCACACCAAACACATGCGTATCTATTTCAACAGCCACA
>JADBJO010007169.1:102500-105000 GCA_016801955.1 Conus betulinus
AGTCGGGTTTTCAGGTTTGTTGTCCCCCATCTGTCACCCCGAATGTGTGTTTTTTACAAGTGTGTGTGTGTGTGTGTGTGTGTGTGTGTGTGTGTGTGTGTGTGTGTGTGTGTGTGTGTGTGTGTGTGTGTGTGTGCCAGCGAGGGAAGAGTGGAAGCGAAAATAAGAGGGAGAACGATTCTCTCTCTCTCTCTCTCTCTCTCTCTCTCTCTCTCTCTCTCTCTCTCTCTCTCTCTCTCTCTCTCTCTCTCTGCTTTTTGTGTGTATCGTGTGTGGGTGGGTGGGTGTGGGTGTGGGGGGTGGGGTGGGTGGGGTGGGGGTGGATGAATGCGGGCAAGGGAAGAGTGGAATGCGAGAGTAAGAGGGAGAATGCTTCTCTCTCTCTCTGTCTCTAAGATGGAGAATGCTTCTCTCTCTCTCTCTCTCTGTGTTTTTGTGTGTATGTGTGTGTGTGTGTGTGTGTGTGTGTGTGTGTGTGTGTGTGTGTGTGTGTGTGTGGTGTGTGTGTGTGTGTGTGTGTGTGTGTGTGTGTGTGTTTGAGAGAGAGAGAAGGAGGGAGGAGGGAGAGAGAGAGAGAGAGAGAGAGAGAGAGAGAGAGAGAGAGAGAGAGAGAGAGAGACAGACAGACAGACAGACACACACAGAAAGACGGGCAGACAGACAGACATGCAGACAGACACACGCAGAAAGAAAGAAAGACAGAAAGACACACAGACACACAGAGAGAGAGAGAGAGAGAGGGAGACAGACAGACGGACAGACAGGTTGGGCAGACAGACCGACAGACACAGACAAAGACAGAGAAACAGGCAGACACACACAGACATACAGACAGAAAGAGAACGAGCGGTGATACACAGACAGAGACAGACAGACAGGCAAACAGACAGACAGGCAAACTGACTGACAGATACATTAACAAACAAAGACACCGACACAGAGAAAGCGGGCGAGGCGAGAGAGAGAGAGAGAGAGAGAGAGAGAGAGAGAGAGAGAGAGAGAGAGAGAGAGAGAGAGAGGAGAGAGAGAGAAGAGAGAGGGAGAGAGAGAGAGGAGAGCTGGGTAGAGAGGCAGGGAGGGAGGGAGAGACAGAGAGGCAGAGAGAGACACAGAGAGAGAGAGAGATAGAGAGAGAGAGAGAGACAGACAGAGAAATAGAGACAGAGAGAGAGACAAACAGAGAGAGACAGTAGAGAGAGAGACAGAGAAATGGACATAGACAGAAAAAAGACAGGCATACAGAATCAGAGACAGAGAGATACAGAGAGACAGTCAAAGACAGAGAGGAAGACAGAGTGAGTAGCGGACGGCAGACTGATGCTGGAAACTGGTGGTTAATGGCAGGCAGAGCTAATGAAAAAGGTGGCGCTACTTTGGGCTGGTGTTGTCAGCCATGGATGGTGCTGTTGTCAGTCATGGATGGTGTTGTTGTCAGTCATGGATGGTGTTGTTGTCAGTCATGGATGGTGTTGTTGTCAGTCATGGATGCTGTTGTCAGTCATGGATGGTGTTGTCAGTCATGGATGGTGTTGTCAGTCATGGATGGTGTTTTGTCAGTCATGGATGGTGTTGTCAGTCATGGATGCTGTCAGTCATGGATGGTGTTGTTGTCAGTCATGGATGGTGTTGTTGTCAGTCATGGATGGTGTTGTTGTCAGTCATGGATGGTGTTGTTGTCAGTCATGGATGGTGTTGTTGTCAGTCATGGATGGTGTTGTTGTCAGTCATGGATGGTGTTGTCAGTCATGGATGGTGTTGTTGTCAGTCATGGTGATGGTGTTGTCAGTCATGGATGGTGGTGTTGTCAGTCATGGATGGTGGTGTTGTCAGTCATGGATGGTGTTGTTGTCAGACATGGATGGTGTTGTCAGTCATGGATGGTGTTGTCAGTCATGGATGGTGTTTGTCATGGTCAGTCATGGATGGTGTGTTGTCAGTCATGGATGGTGTGTGTTGTCAGTCATGGATGGTGTTGTCATTCATGGATGGTGTTTCTCAGTCATGGATGGTGTTGTCAGTCAGTCATGGATGGTGTTGTTAGCCATGGATGGTGTTGTTGTCAGTCATGGATAGTGTGTTGTCAGTCATGGATGGTGTTGTCAGTCATGGATGGTGGTGTTGTCAGTCATGGAAGGTGTTGTTGTCAGTCATGGATGGTGTTGTCAGTCATGGATGGTGGTGTTGTCAGTCATGGATGGTGTTGTTGTCAGTCATGGATGGTGTTGTCAGTCATGGATGGTGTTGTTGTCAGTCATGGATGGTGTTGTTGTCAGTCATGGATGGTGTTGTTGTCAGTCATGGATGGTGGTGTTGTCAGTCATGGATCATGGGTGTTGTTGTCAGTCATGGATGGTGTGTTGTCAGTCATGGATGGTGTGTTGTCAGTCATGGATGGTGTTGTCGTCAGTCATGGATGGTGTTGTCGTCAGTCATGGATGTGTTGTTGTCAGTCATGGATGGTGTTGTCAGTCATGGATGGTGTTGTCAGTCATGGATGTGT
>JADBJO010007169.1:115000-118090 GCA_016801955.1 Conus betulinus
GAGACAGAGAGAGACAGAGAGACGTTGGCAGGCAGACAGGAAGTAAGAAAGAGAAGGGGGAGGGAGGGGCGGGGGAGAGGTGGGGGACTTGTAAGTAGAGGACAGTGGATGACGTAAGGTGGTGATCATCGGGAGAGACAGCCAGTTGACAAGGAAGCGCTATTCTGGGATGTGTTTTGTCAGTTATGGATGATGTTTGTTCACTTTCAGTTTTCTCTCCCCTTCTCCTTTCGTCACTCTTCTTCCTCTTTACGATGTTCTAACCAGACGAACTCACAGACATTTGTCTTTGTCTGCCCCCTTCTCCCACTGTCCCTGTCTGTCTGTCTGTCTGTCTGTCTGTCTGTCTGTCTGTCTCTGGATTGCACTGTTCCTAATGTTCAACTTACCTATCGCTTAATCTGGACAGACATTTAAAGGGTGTATCCACTAGAATCAGACTTGGTATTTTCTGAAATTGCGGTGCGCTTTTTACCGTTAGCGATTCCCTACTTTCCATTCCAGATTCACCAAGCCAGCTTTGCAGAGAGGAGTTAGAAAGTAAAGTGCTTTTTTGTTTAACGTTGCCAGTTCGGTGACTTATTTAATGTCTTTTCATCGCCAGACGATATATAATCACTTCTAACCCAAAAAAAAAAAAAAAGCAAAACAAAACAAAACAAAAAAACAACCCAAAACTCCACACTTAACTCCACGTTAGTATTTTCAAACCCTATCTGATATATGCATATTTACGTAAGTGAAATACCCTAGTGTTGCACAAAATTGTTGATCTTTACAAAAATTTTTGCAACCTGTGACTGCGAAATAACCATGGCAATTTCAGCAACATATGAACCATGTAAGACAGTATGGACATTATCAAAGTATTTCCTCTGAATACCTTTCTCCTCACAGACGGGGGTCAACACTGAGCATTCAAACAAAAGATAATGCACAGAAATGTTTTCTATGCAGACACAAGTAATACCATGAAATATTTAGTGTTCCGAGTATTCAGCCTTAATTTATGAATTAATCTAACAATGTGCCTTGGGCACGACGGTAAAGTAGCCATTTTTTTTTTTTTTTAACTAGAATTCTGCTGATGCATACATTTTTTTCCATAATTTGGATTAATTCACAATAGGATAAATCTGAAGGATTGTTTACGTAATTTTTTCCCGCGTAACGTTTGCCTTGTCCTCCAGAAATCAAGAGCTCAGTATGTACCAAAGTACCAGATCGATTCAGATGAGCGCTTCTTTTGGTACGTACTCATGAACAAACAGTCACAGATGTGTCGGATATTGATCTAAAGCATTCAAACTGCGATCCGATCCTTTACGTAGTTTTAGGAAAGTTTCTGTATACATGTTGGTTTGTCTGTGTATAAGTCTTACGGTGCTTCTATGGTTTGTATTTTTTCTTGCACTCGTTCTTGAGGGGCAAAGGCATAAACGGGTATGAATCATCTTGAGTCTGAGTCTCCCTCCTCTCTCTCTCTCTCTCTCTCTCTCTCTCTCCCCTCTCTCTCTCTCTCTCCTCTCCTCTCTCCTCTCTCTCTCCATCTGCCTCTCTGTATGCGTGTGAGTGCGCAAGCATGTCTGTCTATCTCTCTCTTCTTTCTATCTTTCTTTCTTTCACTCTCTTTCTATCTGTCTATCTATCTGTCTGCCTGCCTGCCTGTCTGTTTTGTCTGTCCATCAATCTATCTGTCTAATCACTGTCAAACCTTGTCTCCCCTTTGTCTCATCTCCCCACTTCTCTATCTCTGTTTACCTACCTATCTATCTATCTACTACTACCTACCTATCTATCTATCTTGTGCCTCCTATCCTGCCTGCCTGTCTGTCCTATCTATCTATCTACGTCTATCTATCTATCTATCTATCTATCTATCTATCTATCTATCTATCTATCTATCTATCTATCTATCTATCTATCTATCTTATCTATCTATCTATCTCTCGTCATCTATCTATCGCTCTTAATCTGTCTATCTATCTATCTATCTGTCTGTCTATCTATCTATCTATCTATCTATCTATCTATCTGTCTGTCTATCTATCCATCTATCCTATCTATCTATCTATCTATCTATCTACTCTATCTATCTATCTGTCTATCTATCTAAATCTATCTATCTTCTATCTATCTATCACTATGAACTTATATCATCCTTTCCGTTCGTCTTTCTTTCTAACCCACCCCCCTCCTCCCACTTCCCCCCCCCCCCCCCCCTCCCCGCTCCCCTTCCCCTTCTGCTGTCGTCTCTTCTTCCCCATCTAGACATATATTCTTGCACCTCAGACATTTTTACTCAAGGATGGGGTTGCAACTGAAGGATGTGGACGGAAGGGGGGGGAGAGAGAGAGAGAGAGAGAGAGTGTACGAGGAGGACAGGGGAGAGGCCAGTCAGCTGAACTAGTAATCACTTCGCTGTTATCATTCTGCATTCAGCCTGAAATTTGAATGGCTTCCGGTCTGTAGCCACTTTGAAAAAAAAAGTCAGTGCTGGTGTGTGTGTGTGTGTGTTGTGTGTTTGTGTGTGTGTGTTGTGTGTGTGTGTGTTGTGTTATTGTGTGGGGTGGGGTGCTGTGTGTTGTATGGTGCGCGTAGCGTGTTTGTTGCACTCACGCGCGTGTTATGTGTATACGTACCGGGACCGGCGTGCGTGTGTGCGAGCGGTGCGTTCGTGCGTATGTGTGTGGTGTGTTGTGCGTGTGTGTGTGTGTGTGTGGGTGTGGGTGTGTGTTTGTCTTGTTTGTGTGTGTGGTTTGAGAGCGAGAGAGAGAGAGAGAGAGAGAGAGAGAGAGCTGAATACTAGTTGAAAGAGGACGGTCGCGGTGGTTGCTGACGAGCAAATTGTGAGGACTGGCCTGAGATGTCGAGAGAGAGAGAGGATAGAGAAGAGAGGCGAGAGAGAGAGAGAAGACAGACAGACCCAGACAGACAGACCGACAGACAGACAGAGACAGAGAAGAGAGAGAGATAAGCGAGCGAGAGACAGAACCTCACAGAACCGACGGGGAAAAGTGGGGGAGGGCGAGAGAGGGGAGCAGAGAGAGAGAGCGAGAGAGAGACAAGAGAGAGAGGAAGTGGTAGGGG
>JADBJO010007170.1:17500-22500 GCA_016801955.1 Conus betulinus
TCTCTCTCTCTCCCTCTCTCTCTCTCTCACTCTCTCTCTCAATTCTCTCTCTCCTCTCAGTCTCTGTCTCTCAATCTCTCTCAATCTCTCTCTATCTCTCTCTCAGCCTCCTCTCTCTCTCAATCTCTTTCTCACTGTCTGTATCTCAGTCTCTCTCTCAATCTCTCTCTCTCTCCCCCCCCCCCCTCCTCTCTCTCTCTCTCAATATCTATCTCAATCTCAATTTATTCTCTCTCAGATCTCTCTCTCTCTCTATCACATCTCTTTCTCACTCTCTCTCTGCCACTCTGTCACTCTCTCTCTCTCTCTCTCTGCCTGTCTCTCTCTGTGTGTCTCACTCTCTCTCTCTGAACATCTCAAATTCTCTCTCTCTCTCACTCTCTGTCTCTCTCATCTCTCTCTCAATCTCTCCTCCTCTCTCTTTCTCTCTCTCTCTCTCTCTCTATCTCTCTCTCTCACTCTTTCTCTCTCTCTGGTGTGGTGTGGTGTGTGTTGTGTGTGTGTGTGTGTGTGTGTGTGTGTGTGTGTGTGTGTGTGTGTGTGTGTGTGTGTGCGTGCGTGCGTGTGTGTGCGTATGAAGTCTCTGTGTGGTGTGTGTGTGTGTGTGTGTGTGTGTGTGTTGTGTGGTGTGTGTGTGTGTGTGTGTGATAGTGTTTTTTAATTCACAGGTATAAGAAACTACCTCTCTTTCGTCATCGGGATGATTCTCCGTCTCTGTCTGTCTGTCTGTCTGTCTTTCTGTCTGTCTGTCTGTCTGTCTGTATGTATGTGATGTATGCATGCATGTATGTATGTATATGTATGTATGTATGTATGTAGTATGTATGTGTCTGTCTGCTCTTCTCTCTCCCTCTTCTTCTCTCTCTCTCTCTCCTCTCCATCTCTCTCTCTCTCCTCATCTTCTCCTCTCTCTCTCTCTCTCTCTCTCTCTTCTCTCTCCAGTCGTCCCTTCAGATGGCCCGATCTTGTGGCACTGGTATACAACACACAATGCTCTCCATTGACGGCCACACAGGACGACGTCACGGGGCGGGGAGGGGGGGAGAGGGGGGTGGCTTCTTCATCTCTGATGGAAGCTGAGGACATGACAGCAGCAACCATATGCAGCTTGCAGCGATGTGTGTGTATGTGTGTATGTGTGGTGGTGGGTGGGGGCGAGGGATGGGGATGGAGGTGGGGCAAGATGTCAGTATCCTAAAAGTATCCTTTGGCGGAAGATCCCCTCCTCTCTCTCTGTCTGTGTGTGTGTGTGTGTCTCTCTCTCTCTCTCTCTCTATATATATATATATATATATATCTATATATATATATATATATATGTTTATGTGTGTGTGTGTGTGTGTGTGTGTGTGTGTGTGTGTGTGTGTGTGTGTGTGTGTGTGTGTGTGTGTGCGCGCGCGGGCAATTTTGTGCCATGTTTTCTTGTCATATGTAGTATTCCTGATATTTTTTTTCTTTCTTTGTGGGCTGAATGAATGAACCAAGAAAAAGCTTCTGAGTTTATGCATATTCCTTTCCCTCAAAAAATGTTTGTTCGTTCCCCCTACCCCCTTCGCCCTGTATGTGTATGTGGGTTTTGTCTTTGTCTTTCTGTGTACTCTGGCGTGAAACAGATTCGTTCGATTTCAATTTCTTCATCTGGTCCGTGCCTCTATTCCCCCGAATGCCCCCCTCCTCCTTACCCCCCCCCCCCCCCCCCCCCCCCCCCCCCCCCCCCCCCCCCCCAACAAACAACTTGGTCCTGATCCCATTTCAATTCTCTTCGCTTTGTGGAGTTGCGGAGAATTGTGTGTATTGGAGTTTGTTTTTAAGGGTATTTTTAGGTGTGCATTTTGCATCGCGGTTCTTTTTTTTTCTTTTTGGATGTGATTTAGTTTCTACTGTATTGTTTAGATTCCATATTCATGTTTGCTATTGCATGTTGTGTTGATGTTGCTTTTGCTGTCGCTGTTGCTGTTGGCTGTTGTTTTTGTTTTTTTGATTTTTTTTCATCGATGTGAAAAACTGCTTCATGTTTATTGCTTTTTAACTCAAACAATAGCAGGAATTGGATAGGGCGCGGGGAGGGGGGGGGGGGGGGGGGGGTACGGGGGCGGGAGCGGTAGTGGTGGTGGGGGGGGGGGGAATTAATGGACTTTTTTTTTTTTCTAAATATAAATTCTGCAGTCGGGATCACTTTTCCACCTGTTACTCCCTAATCATGATTAGGGGGACTCACGATTACCTCCCCTCAACCAATATTCCCTTCTCCTCCCCCCCCCCCCTCCCCCAAGAAAAAAAATAGAAAAAAACTCTTGACAACAAAAGCCCTCCCTCTCCCCATCCCCTGTGCACCCCCTGCTCCATTCCCAGCTCTTTTTGCCCGTTTCCCTGGTCTTTCCAAAGACTGCTCACGGCTTACGTGGGTGAAAAAAGGAGTTAAGGGAAAGAGCCGAGTTGAAGGGGATAAACGAAGACGTGAGACAGAGCTTGAGACAAAGGGAAGACAGAGCTTGAGACAAAGAGGGAAGACAGAGCTTGAGACAAAGAGGGAAGACAGAACTTGAGACCAAGGGAAGACAGAGCTTGAGACAAAGAGGGAAGACAGAACTTGAGACAAAGGGAAGACAGAGCTTGAGACAAAGAGGGAAGACAGCTTGAGACAAAGGGAAGTCAGAGCTTGAGACAAGAGGGAAGACAGAGCTTGAGACAAAGGGAAGACAGAGCTTGAGACAAAGAGGGAAGACAGAGCTTGAGACAAAAGGGAAGACAGAGATTGAGACAAAGAGGGAAGACAGAGCTTGAGACAAAGAGGGAAGACAGAGCTTGAGACAAAGAGGGAAGACAGAGCTTGAGACAAAGGGAAGACAGAGCTTGAGACAAAGAGGGAAGACAGAGCTTGAGACAAAGGGAAGACAGAGCTTGAGACAAAGGAGGAGACAGAGCTTGAGACAAAGGAGGAAGACAGAACTTGAGACAAAGGGGGAAGACAGAGCTTGAGACAAAGGGAAGACAGAGCTTGAAACAAAGGGAAGACAGAGAAAGAGGCCACGGGAAAAAAAGAGAAAGAGACGAGGGAAGACAGAGAAAGAGACAAGGGAAGACAGAGACAGAGAACGACGAGGGAAGACAGAGAAGAGACGAGGAAGAGAGAGAAAGAGACGAGGGAAGACAGACAAAGAGACAAGGGAAGACAGAGAAGAGACGAGGGAAGAGAGAGAGAAAGAGACGAGGGAAGACAGACAACAAAGAGACAAGGGAAGACAGAGAAAGAGACGAGGGAAGAGAGAGAAAGAGACAAGGGAAGACTGAGACAAGGGAAGACAGAGAAACAGACACGGGAAGACAGACAAAGAGACAAGGGAAGAGAGAGAGAAACAGACACACGGGAAGACAGAGAAATAGACAAGGGTAGAAGAGAGAAAGAGACACGGAAAGACAGAGAAAGAGACAAGGGTAGACAGAGAAAGAGACAAGGGAAGACAGAGAAAGAGACAAGGGAAGACAGAGAAAGAGACAAGGGAAGACAGAGAAAGAGACAAGGAAGACAGAGAGAAAGAGACAAGGGAAGACAGAGAAAGAGACAAGGGGAAGACAGACAAAGAGACAGGGAAGACAACAGAGAAACAGACAAGGGGAGAAAGAGACAAGGAAGACAGAGAAGGGAAGACAGAGAAAGAGACAAGGGGAAGACAGAGAAAGAGACAAGGGAAGACAAGAGAAAGAGACAAAGGAAGAAGACAGAGAAGAGACAGGGAAGAGACAGAGAAAGAGACAAGGGAAGACAGAGAAAGAGACAAGGGAAGACAGAGAAGAGAAGAGACAAAGGAAGACAGAGAAAGAGACACGGGAAGACAGAGAAACAAACACGGGAAGACAGAGAAAGAGACAAAGGAAGACAGAGAAAGAGACAAAGGAAGACAGAGAAAGAGACAAGGAAGACAGAGACAGGCGAATACAGAGAAAGAGACACGGGGAGACAGAGAAAGAGACATGCACTGCGAAGACAGAGAAGGGACAACAAGGGAAGACAGAGACAAAGAGACACGGGAAGACAGAGAAAGAGACAAGGGAAGACAGACAAAGAGACAATGGAAGACAGAGAAAGAGACGAGGGAAGACAGACAAAGAGACAAGGGAAGACAGAGAAAGAGACAAGGGAGGACAAGAAAAAAGACAAGGGAAGACAAAGACAAGGGAAGACAGAGACAAGGGAAGACAGAGAAAGAGACAAGAGAAGACAGAGAAGGAGACAGAAGGAGAAAGAGACAAGAGAAGACAGAGAAGAAGACAGAAAGGAGAAAGAGACAAAGAGAAGACAGAGAAGGAGACAGAAGGAGAAAGAGACAAGGGAAGACAGAGACAGGGACACAGAGTGAGACAGACACGAACATGAGGGGGGAGAGACAGACAGACAGACAGACAGACACAGAGCGGGAGACAGACAGACAGGCAGGCAGGCAGGCTGACAGACAGGCAGACAGTCAGACAGTCAGATAGACAGACAGACAGAGACAGAGAGAGCGGGAGACAGACAGACAGACAGACAGACACAGAGCGGTGAGAGACAGACAGACAGGCAGGCAGGCAGGCAGACAGACAGTCAGACAGTCACATAGACAGACAGACAGAGACAGAGAGAGCGGGAGACAGACAGACAGACACAGAGCGGGAGACAGACAGACAGACAGGCAGGCAGGCTCCTGGCAGACCGGCAGACAGACAGTCAGATAGACAGACAGACAGAGACAGACAAAGGGTTCTGAGGCAGAAGGCATTCAAGAATAGCATTGCAACCTTTGTTCTGTTTTTGCCACTTCCTCCGTCTCGCTGCTTCTGCTCTAGTGCCGATTTTCATTAGATTGTGAACAAAAAAACCCCCCACCCGTAATATCATCATCCCATCTGCCCGTGAATGCGTCATTCTCTTCACAACAACAAAGCACCCACGTGAAGACAGCCCCATAGAAGTCTCCTTCCCCTCTCAGACCCCCCACTGTCTCTACGGTGCGTGCCCGTCT
>JADBJO010007170.1:27500-35000 GCA_016801955.1 Conus betulinus
GAGAGAGAGAGAGAGAGAGAGAGAGAGAGAGGAGAGAGAGATTTTCGAGACCGACGGCGAGAGCAGAGGAGAGAGAGACGGAGAGAGAAACAGAGAGAGACAGAAATGAATCCTCTCGTCTCTCTCTTTGTCTCTGTTCTGTCTCTGTCTCTGTCCTCTCTCTGTTCTGTCTGTCTATATATATTATATATATATGTCAATCTCTCTCTCTCTCTCTCTCTCTCTATCATCTATCTATCTATATATATATATCTCTATCTAGCCATCTCTATCTGTCTGGTCCTTCTGTCTCTGTCTCGCTGTCTGTTGTCTGTCTGATGTTCGTTGTCTGTCCTATCTCTCTCTACAGAAAATACTCTCATCAGCCACTCTCATCTCTCTCTTATCTCTCTAATTATCTCTATCTAGCCATCTCGTCTGTCTCTCTCTTCTCTGTCTCTGTCTCTCTCTCTCTGTCTGTCTGTCTCTATCTCTCTCTCGCTCTCATCCGCTCCTCTGACCGTCTCTTCCATTCCCCTCCCCCGTTGTTTCTCTGTGTCTATGGCTGGCTGTGGCTATCACCTTTTGAGCAGCATCAGCAATAGATCATCGTTCTGATCTTACGCATCTCTCAGAGCTTTGAGGGTCTTCATTTGAAGTCCGTGTCCAGTGACTCTCTCTCTCTCTCTCTCTCTCTCTCTCTCTCTCTCTCTCTCTATCTCCTCGGTCTTGTCTCTGTCTGTCTCTGTCTCTCTCTCTCTCTCAGTGTGTGTATGTGTCTGTCTGTCTCTCTCTGTTGTCTGTCTGTCTCTCTCTCTCTCTGTGTTGTCTGGTCTGTTCTCTCTCTCTCTCTCTCTCTCTCTCTCTCTCTCCTCTCTCTCTCTCTCTCTTTCTCTCCTGTTCGCTTTTCTTACATCAGCAATAAAATGATTCCCCTTTGGTCGGCTGGCTTGTAAAATATATCATAAAATCGAAAGTAAAATCTTCCTGTCTTCTTCTCTCTGTCTGTCTGTCTGTCTGTCTCTCTCTCTCTCTCTCTCTCTCTCTCTCTCTCGCTCTCTCTCTCTCTCTCTCTCTCTCCCCCACCCCCCTTTCTTTCTCTTTCAACTGTGTCTTCCACTCTAACGGAATCTCGTTTCTCGGCTGTTTTAATGAAATGTTTGTACTCTTCGTCAAACGGGCTCAGCCAGAATAAATGCACTGCTTGCTTCTCGTGGACAATTCCTGTTTATCCAATCAATTAGAAACTGATCTGTTTGGAGTGTGTGTGTGTGTGTGTGTGTGTGTGTGTGTGTGTGTGTGTGTGTGTGTGTGTGTGTGTGTGTGTGTGTGCGTGCGTGCGCGCGCGCACTTCCGCGCTCAAGCGCGCGCGCATGCACGTGTGTGCTCGCTTACGTGCGCATGCATGCGTGCTTGCCTGCCTGCCTGCGCGCGCGCACTGCGCGTGCGTGCGCGTGTGTGTGTGTGTGTGGTGTGTGTGTGTGTGTGTGTGTGTGTGTGCGCGCGCGCGTGTGTGTGCGCGCGCGCGTGCGTTTATGCATGTGCGTAACCCGTGCGTGCGTGTGTGTGTGTGCTTGTGTGCGTGCGTGCGTGTCTGTGTATGTGTGTGTGGTGGGGGACAGGGATGCTGAGGTGGGGGGGGGGGGGGGGCTGGGGAGACCAGGGAGGGGGAGAGAAATACGGATAGCTGCTATGACTCACAACTTCTTGATGGGCATCACAGTCCTGTCTACCAAGACCATTTCGCCGACGTGCTCGACAAAAAAATACGACGATAACGACAACAAGCAACAACAAAAATCGAGAAAGAAAAAAAGTCTGGAACGTCCCTGATCGATGACTGAACTTGCGAAGTGGTAACCCTGACGGAGGTTTGGCCAAAGAGCGACAACTCTCGCTAACTTCCGCGCGCGAAAATCACGTTAGGCAGTGTCCGTTTGTTTGACAGTACGGCGAGTGAGCATAACCTTTTGCTGGAACATGCTGTTGGGTTAGTTTGAAAGTAATTTGTGTTAGAAAGCATCTTGTTTACCCGTAGTTAATGTCAGATCAGGTGCTTCCTACCGGAGGGGGGGAACGGGGGGCCGGGGGGGGGGGGGAGGGGGAGCGGAATAGCTCAGTTGGTAGAGCGCCGGACTCCTGATCCTGAGGTTACGGGTTCGAATTTCGGTACAGGAGGATTTTTCCCCCGGAGTTAACATTGGTTCTGACTCCATTCCCCATACAGTCCTTCGAATGAGACTATAAACCGAGGTTACGTGTGTGAACGCACGCACAACATTGCACACACATAAAATCCCATCACCAGCTTTCGGAAGAGAAGGCCATTTTGGCCGTTGTGGTATGGATGACACGTTACATATCGCATGCACCTTCCCCAAAGATGGAGTATGGCTGCCTTAATGGCGGGATAAAAAAAAAAAAAAAAAAAAAACGGTCATACACACAAAAGTGTCAGAATCTTCAACTCGATGAAGTTGGACACTCAAAGAAAGAAGAAGAAGACGCATTCGCAGTGTGATTGTGGGTGAAACACACACACACACACACACACACACACACACACACACACACACACACACACACACACACACAGTTAATTTATGCTTGCAATTCTGTTGGCATTTTGTTTGACAATGTGAAATCAAGTTCAGAAACATCTGACCTGTTGGATGTAATCTTGATAGATCTAGTTGCAAAGTGAAGCGACTGCAGGCAGAAATCTGAACAAATTTGAAAAATTATTGATAAAACTCCGCCGAAAAGCGTTGACAAACGAATCACAAGACAAAACACACGACGCGTTTTAAACCTCTTTGGTCTTCTTCAGGCAAGATCCACAACACTCAGGACAACGAAAACGAACGAGCAATCAATCACTTGTCGTTATCCAGTTCAGTGGAAGATGGGCGTTGAACGAAAACGAGGCTGTCAGGAAGGAGTCAGTGTGTGAGTCGAGGTCGAGGTAGTAATGATATTAATAATAATGCTTATAGGAATAATAATACTTGATAAAGATGATGATGAAAATATTGAAGAAATAAAGAGAGAATTACTACCACTTTTGAAGATGATATGGCGATAGCAGTTGTAGTATGGCAGAAAGGAGAGGGGGTTAGAGGATTTTCAAACAGCATGGTTGCCGTGGCAACAGTGTTAGTGGTGATGACGATGGTGATGTTAATGGTAATGATTGTAATATCAATACGAACAAAGGAAAGAATTGATTAATATTAATTCCATGTCATATTTCTCAGAAATGTGTTATTTGATATTAGATCCAGGTCCAATGTCTCACAGACAAGCATTTGTTAATATTAGCTCAGGTCCTGCTTCTCAGAAATAAAATGCTATTAACGATAGAGATCCTTTCTGTTAGAAACGTAGTGCTATTAACTATAGAACGACAGATTGTTTCTGTCAGAAATGAAATGCTGTTAACGATAGATCCTTTCTGCCAGAAATGTAGTGCTATTAACGACAGATCGTTTCTGTCAGAAATGAAATGCTGTTAACGATAGATCGTTTCTGTCAGAAATGGAAAGCTTGATAGTAACGCTTGATCTTGTTTCTGAGAGATGTATGGACTAAAGTTCACGCCAGGTACTATATCGCAGAATTATTGATTGATATTAACTGCAGATCCTGTTTCTCGTAATATGGATTAATGCCCAAATTCATGTTAACATCAAAGATTATTCCTCATAAATGTATCGCTTGATATTATCCACCGGTCCTTGGTCTAAAAAAAAAAGGGAAATACGACTTTTGACATGTTGACTGATGTTGAAACTCGTGGAGAGCGTGGCAGCAGAGAGTCCTCAGAAGAGAAGCCCCCTTCAAGCGAGTGTTTCGGCCCTTATCTCCTGACACTCTAGGGGGGTTGGGCCACACCCGGTTCATGACTCCAGATGTCCCTCTCTGCTGCCCCTTTTTTTTTTTTTCCATCTTGGGATGAGCCATGACTGGGATTCGAACCCATGCCCTTCTGGACATGCTCATTTCCATTTAATGACTCGCGCACTAACCACTGAGCCACAGGGACACCTGATATTTGTAGGAAAGTTAAGCCTTATGAAGTTCACTTTTGTTCCTCCTTGACCAGATCCAACTTGAACACCTCTCTGCCGCTTCTGCCATTGCTTTCAGGGCTTTGGGTTTTTTTTCCCTCCCTGCAACTGAGAGCTGTTTCATGAGGCTGTATGCAGACGTTCCCACAAACCCCCTAGCTCCAATTTCTGCAGTGAGGACTTTGACCTGATAGCCTTCTCTCCTCAGGCTGTTTGCCAGATCAGCATACTTTTCAGTCTTGTAGATCTGAGCTGCCTCCATTCTGTTCTCATATGGCACCGTGAGCTCGATCATGATCAGCTGCTTGGTTGACTGAGAGTGTAATACTATGTCTGGTCTCATGCCACTCTTGCTGATAATCTCTGGGTGACTATTCCATTCTGGGAGGTCTGCTGTGCACTCCCAGTCGGCACACTGTTGTTCTTGGCCATGATTCGCTGCCTCCTGCCGTGAAGAATGTTGCGGGTGCTTTTGGAGTCCTGATAATTTTCTTTTGTGGTGTAGGTACTAGCCCAGACTACTTGTACAATCTCTTTGAGCACTTGGTTGTGCCTCCATGTGTACCTTCCTTGAGCCAGGGCTACTTTACATGAGCTTAGGACATGCTCCACTGTTTGTTTTTCATGGCAAAGGGGGCATGAAGGATCGTCTGTTTTTCCCCACTTCACCAGGTTTGTATTTGAAGGCAGAAGGTCATATGCAGATCTGAGAATGAAGCTGATCCTGAGAGGGGCCATGTGCCAAATGTCATTCCAAGTGAGACTTCTTTGCAGTGCATTCTCCCACGTTGTCCATTGCCCTTGCTGGCTCTGCTGGACTGCTTTAGGAGTCTTTGTTGGTCTTCTTCTTTTTTCATCTCCTGAATCATCATGTCTCTTTTGGTTTTTCCTTTGGCCTTTGACCACCATTCAGTTTGGTCACCCCCAGTCCTTGTCTGTTGGTGTGTGTGTGTGTCCTGTTATTTTCTCTGATCTTGAGACTTTCTTTTTGCAGAATCCATCGCCTCTTGAACTTTCCATTTTCTGCCTGTCTTCAGCTGGGGCTTGATTGCTTTCAACCACCTTGTCTCCTGAGTCCTCCAGCATGCTTTGAAGTCTGATCTTCCCTGCTTTATATTCCTCCAGGATGGATTTCAGTGGTAGTTTCAGCTTTGCTTGGCGACAGTATAGCGCTATGTCAGTGAGACAGGGTGGGACACCAAGCCATTTCCTTGTGAACTTGTTGATTTTGGATTCCATTGCCTCCACTATGCTGGTGCAGATGTCGTATATCATCAGAGGCCATAGAAGCTTTGGTATCAGCATGAACTGCAGACACCAGACCTTGTATTTGCCAGGGAGCCCACACTGGTCAATGGTCTCCAAGCCTTCTTCCGACATCTGTTTGGTTTCTTTTGCTCTTCGTGTGTCTTTCAGCGTATCATCATACCATCTTCCAAGGCTCTTGACTGGCTCTTCTGTTACTATTGGAATGGTCTGGTTGGCAACACTGAAGACCACAGATTCGGCCACTTTTCCTTTCCTCAGTGAGAGACTCCGTGATTTCTTTGGCTTGAACTTCATTCTGGATGAGGCAACTATGTCATCCAGCCTCTCCAGCACGTGACGTGTATCGTCTCGTCTTCTCTGGATGAAATCACTGTAGTGTCATCCATGAAGGCCTTGAGGGGGGGCATCTTGTACCCATCGCCAAGGTCTGTTTGTCTTGCGTTGTTTGTTGCTGCTTTCAAGATGACTTCCATTGCCAACACGAACAGTATTGGGGAAATGGCACAGCCCATTGCAATGCCCACTTCCAAGTTGATCCAATCTGTTGTGTACTCCTTGGTAGAGAACCGCATTGAGAAGCCATTGAAGTACTTCTTGAGCATGTCGCAGATGTTCTTTGGCACATGGTACATCTTAAGAGCCAACTGTATCATCTCATGGGGTACAGATCCATATGCGTTTGCCAGGTCGAGCCACACTACGTCCAGGTCTCTCTTTTCTGTTTTTTTTGCTCTTTGGATTGCGTCCCAGATCATTGTGGCGTGTTCTACGCAGCCAGCCACGCCTGGAATGCCACCTTTCTGGACTGACACATCCAAGTACTTGTTTTCCATGAGGTACTTGATCAGCCTTGCTGCCATGACAGAGAAGAAGATTTTCCCTTCGACATTCAGTAGTGATATTGGCCTGAACTGGCTGGCTGATGTCACTTGAGTTTTGTTCTTTGGGGATGTACACACCATCTGCCGTCATCCACTGGCCGCTGATCTTCTGATTTCTCCAAGCTGACCGCAGCAGCCTGTGGAGCCACTCCAGCACCTTGGGACATTTCTTGTACAGCTGGTAAGGTATTCCGTTTGGCCCTGGTGATGATTTGGCTCTGGCTTTGTCGACCACCTTCTTGATTTCCGCCAACGTTGGAGGCTTGTCATTGAACTGTTCCTCAGGGTTGGTTGGCCACACCAGACCTTGAATGTCGAGTGGTGCTTTGCTCTGTGAGTCAGAGTATGTTTTTTTCTCAGATGCTGCTCAAGAACTCCTTTGTCCACACTTAGGGTCCCAGATTTTTTGGCTGCTCGAATAGAGTTCTGGCAAACTGGAAGGGGTCTCTGAAGAAACGCTCTTGTGTCTTCTTCTTTTTGCTTTTCCTCTTCCTTGCAGATTCCGCTTTGCTGAGGCGCTGTGTTTTGCTTTCAGGTCTTCCCAGAGTTTTTTCCAAGCCTTGTGTTTCAGCTGGCAGAGCGGTCTTCATTTGCTTCTTGAGGTTTTTCTTTTGGACCCTGATCTTGTCCATCTCTTCTTGGCGTCTGGATTTCTTTGGAGGTGTTTTCTCTTTGGGTTTTTTTTGCTCCATAGGCGTCTCTACATGTGGCATACACAATGTGTCCCCATATGTGGGCTAGTTTGTGTTCCAGGGTGCTTTTCCCTATCAGTGCATCGAGTCTTTGGACGATTTTTTTGCATCCAGTTTCTCCCAATCTTCAGTCTCGTTTGCTCGTGGCAGGTTCAGTTTCAGGCGCCTGGCATCGAGGGCCTGTGCAAATTCCTCATCCGAACCAACAGCGTGGATGTCCTTGGTACTGTGGTTTAAATCCTGGCCTTGGTCTTCCGACGTCTTATCTGCTGATGCAGTGCGCTGCTGCTCATTCAGATGAGTCTTCACACATCCCATCTTTGTTCTGTGGATCTTCATGCCACGGGTGGTAGCGAAACGCTTTCCACAGACACATGGATATTCCATTTGGTCCATGTTCGTAGTCCGTTTTGGGATTTGCAGTCGTGATTGGGTCTTTCTCCAGGCAAAAACAAATAACATTTAGCACAGTGAAAACGAAGAACGAGAAACCACTTATCTTCTCATATTCGGCGCAAAATCAAAATGACTTACTTAGACTTAGAGGCTCCCGCGTCTTGCGACGCATGAGGCAGTCAAGGTGCTCCACTGTGCACGGTCCTCAGCCAG
>JADBJO010007170.1:40000-42500 GCA_016801955.1 Conus betulinus
CCTCTCCCCATCTCATATTTCCCTATAGTTAATCCTCTCTCTCTCTCTATCTCTGTCTCTCTCTGTCTCTGTCTCTGTCTCTCTCTCTGTCTCTCTCTCTCTCTATCTCTGTCCCTTTCTCTCTCTCTCTCCTTCTCAGTCTCTGTCTGTCTGTCCCGTCTGTCTGTCTGTCTGTCTGTCTCCCTATCTCTCTCTCTCTCTCTCTCTCTCGCTCTCTCTCTCTCTCTCTCTCTCTCTCTCTTAGTCACAGGTTCATAACGTTTATTTCGCATTGAACAAAACAATAAATAAATAAATAAATAAGTAAATGCATTAATGAATAGTAAGTAAATAAATAAAAAAAAAAAAAAAAAACAAATGGAAGGTAAAATGATGAAAAAAACAAACGAATGAATAATCACTTGCGTTTGTTTTGTTTGTTTGTTTGTGTGTTTGTTTTTAGTGAGAGAAACTGCTTCTCTGATTTCAGCGGAAAGTGCCTCTCCACGCCGATAGCCCTGTGTTGCATACCCCCGCCTGCTGGGAATGATGCGCTTTGGTTCATTTCCACGTTGGCTGCTGCATTCTCTTTGATTCTGCCTTTCTCTCCGTCACCCACCACTTAGTTGCCATTGTGACCCAGCCACCTGTTGTTGTTGTTTGTTGTTGTTGTTGTTGTTGTTGTTGTTGTTGTTGTTGTTGAGGGGCTTTGCGCTTTATACCTCTGTTGTTACATTTGATAATATGCCAGCTTTTTTTTTTTCTCTCTTCTTTTTTTTTTTTAGCTGCAGTTGGCAAAAATGGTGCATCATTGTAAACACTGGTGGCCATGGATATGCTAAATCATCAACACTGTAGTGTGTATTCATCAATGGTTTTTTTTTTTTTTTTTTAATGCATTTTTGGTGGTGAGACTATTTTTTTTTCCTTTTTTTTTTTTCTTTTACAAAGTAATCAAACATTCAACGCCCGCCTCGAGCCGATTTTGACAGATGTAAAAGATTGCTCGTTGATCTGTTGTTGTTGTTGTTGTTGTTGTTGTTGTTGTTGTCCTGAGTGTTACGTATCTTGCAGAAAAACTTAAGATGTCGAAACGCGTCGTGTTTTGTCTTGTGATTCATTTGTCGATGTAGTATGGTGGAGTTATTCTAACATTTTTTTTTTTAGATATGATATGTCGTTGTTTTGTCTTGGGATTCGTCGTTTTATGCACGAAAGTTTGGCGGAAATTATCATAAACAGTTTGTTTGGTTTTTTTTTAGATTTGTTTTAGTTTTCCCGCCTGCAGTCGCCTCGGTTCTCATCTAATCTTGTTTCAGCTTACTGGCGTTGATGTCAACAAAATGGCGAATTTAAGTACATAGGTCCGCCTTGGCTTAAGGCTGTGTCAGGCCAGTTGACATAGACTAGAACACCAAGGCTACATCAACATGTTGTTATGCTCGGCATAGTTGCGCAGGAATTGTCTTCAGTTGTGACAGGCTCCTAGCATAACATTATCAGTCTTCAAAGTCCCCCAAAGTCGGAGTGTGGCTGCCCACGTGGCGGGGTAATCAAAAAACGGTCACACACGTCAATGTTCTCATCCCTAGCTGATGCATGTGTACCATAGTGTTCGAGTACTTCGGCTGTTCGGATGATCCCTGGGGTCTTTTAGCCAGGGTACGACGACAACAACAACGACAACAGAAACATAGGTCGTGCGTGCCCTAACCACAGGTTCCTCTGATAACGCAGGAAGGATGTCGTGAGTTAAACCGCTAGTGGTATGAACTGTGTTTTACTCTCGACCTTTGCTGTTTGGGGTCAGTATCAGGGTAGTCTCTCTCTCTCTCTCTCTCTCTCTCTCTCTCTCTCTCTCTCTCTCTCTCTCTCTCTCTCTCTCGCCGCTCGCTCTCTCTCTCTCTCTCTCTCGCTCTCTCTCTCTCTCTCTCCTCGCTCTCTCGCTCCTCGCGCTCTCTCTCTCCTCTCTCTCTCTCTCTCTCTCTCTGTCCATAATGAAAGAGCGCTGTTTTGATCGGCAACACTGTGAGGACGAAACTGACGCTGAAATCAGAAATCGGCAGGATGACTGACAAGACAAGACCCGTGGCTCGGAATTTTCTTAGCTTTTTTTTTTTTTTTTTTTAAATGATTTTTTGTTTCCCAGCTGGATGTAAGACACTTCCATCTGTGTCCCATCTTGCTCTCGTTCCAGTAAAGAAATGATGATGTGTCCTTTAGCAGCAGGATCTGAGATATTCTCATTGGTTTCACATCTTGCTCTTGTTCCAGGCAACAAACGATACGTTTCGATCACAGCTGTTTCTAAGATATTCTGCTTGCTTGTATCTTTCCTTGCTCTTGTCCCGGGCTCGTCAACAAAGTTGTGGTCAACAAAGTGGGTTGTGTAGAGTGGGTGAAGAGGATGAGGAGCTCTGTGTGTGTGTGTGTGTGTGTGTGTGTGTGTGTGTGTGTGTGTTGCAAATGTGTGTGTGTGCGTGTGTGTGTGTGTGTGTGTGTGTGTTGCAAATGTGTGTGT
>JADBJO010007170.1:50000-57500 GCA_016801955.1 Conus betulinus
ACCAAGTGTTTTCTGTATATTGGATACATGAATAGTCCAACTAGTTCACATGTTTCGGCACCATCATATGAACCCATTGTGACATCAAATGTGGAATTCTTGCTGTGGTTTTTTTGTCCCAGTATCGTATCATTACTGCTGTGGAGTAGAGTTTTTTTAGTGTGGAAGATGATTTTCCATCTCAGCCTCTGTTATGTTTGTATATTTGTTAGCAAATTTTAAAGCTTTGGTAAGCAATTCCTCATCTATGGATGGATAAAAATCCACTATGTCAAAAAGTGATGAACACTGTGTTTTTCTGTTTGTTAATTTCCTTGAACCATTGGATAAACTTCGTAGCTTTTTTTTCCAAAGGTTTGTATTCAGTGTTTGATTTTATGTCCTCTATAGACTTTTCCAGAATTTTTTTTGCTTATTTTGCCTAATTCAGACTTGGATGGGTTTATTAATCTACATGTTGGGTTTTGGGGGAAATTAGGGTTTGTGATCTTTAAGTGTTATAAAAGCTTCTTTTATTGCTGTTGTTTCTATCCTATCATTTAGATCCATACGGTGCACAAGTTCTTTTTTTTTTTTTACAAATGCTGTCATATGTGGTTTGATCCGTTTTTTTGTAGTTTTTTCTGAATATTTTTGTTGAGGAGTTGAGAGTATCATTAGGTTCCATTTTTATAGAAATGCTTGTCTTATCAGCCTTATGAATACCTTTTTGTCATTTTGAATTGTTTTATTTCATTTTGTAATTTTTGTTTGGAAATTGTTGTATGATTTTTCTGAATTCAATATTGGCTATTAGTCTTTTCATATTGTCTTCAAAAGGTTTCATTTCCTCTATTGTGGGTGGCGATCTCCATGACTTAAAACGTATGTTTTTTTATCTTCACATTTTGCATCAGGGTTCAGGAAGAAGAACGCCTTCAATCATCTTCCACACTAAAAAAACTCTACTCCAAACAGCAGTAATGATACTTGGACAAAAAAAAACAGCAATAATTCCACAATTTGATGTCACAATGGGTTCATATGATGGTGCCGAAACATGGTGAACTAGTTGGACTATTCATGTTATCCAATATACAGAAAACACTTGGTAAACAGGTTGGCTTGTACAGAGACGATGGCTCAGCCCGCGCTAAAACAATAAACCAAAAACCATTGAAAATAAGAAAAAAAAGAACTTTGCAAAATCTTCCAAAGCCACAACTTAAAAATCACAGTAGAAGCCAACAAGAAGGGTAGTAAACTAACCTAGACATAACATTAGACATTAATGACCATGTATACAAACCATATAAAAAACCTAATGATACACCCAATCTACGTAGACATCAAAAGTAACCATCCACCTTCTATCCTAAAAACCATACCCAATGGCATAAACAAAAGACTATCTAACTTGTCATGCAACGAGGAAAGTATTCAACAGTGCAGCAGTGTTGAATACCAAGAGGCACTGAAAAAAAGTGGCTACAACTACAAAAACTACAATACAATCCCAGATAATAACATGAACAGTAATAAGAAAAACAGGAAAAGGAAGATCATATGGTATAATCCCCCATATGATGGA
This sequence comes from Conus betulinus, assembly GCA_016801955.1. Lineage (NCBI taxonomy): Eukaryota > Metazoa > Mollusca > Gastropoda > Neogastropoda > Conidae > Conus > Conus betulinus. Next base: position 51,571 of record JADBJO010007170.1, read on the forward strand.
AGAATAAAGACTAATGTAGGAAAAGAATTCTTTAAAATTCTCATAACATCATTTCAAAAGAACACCGTACTATCTAAAATATTCAATAAAAAACACCGTCAAGCTATCATATTCATGTATGCCCAACCTCAAAAAACATAATTGACTCATTCAATCTAACAAAACTAAAGGCAACCCCAGCCAAAAACGGGTAACAAAAGGACATCTTGTAACTGCACAAAAAAAGATCAATGCCCCCTGAATAATAATAAATTCTTGTCAACACACCATTCCTTAACACACCCTCCCTGAACGCACCCCCCAAAAAAAAATCAAAATTGTAAAAAAGATACAGGCCGCGTGAAAACACATGCAGAACTCACGCTTACACACACACAATATATATAACACCGGTAGCGTGCCCAAAAATGAACACCCTGAAGAGAGCAGAGAGCTGGAAACAAGCTTGTGTTGGTGTTTTTTTAATCTCTTTTTTTAATCACATTTTTAAACTTATGTCGCTCCCTTCCCGGTTGAGCGTTTTTGGAGTTCTCGCTGGCTCTCTAGTTTTATTTGTGATATCCTCACCATCCATTCTTCCCTCCCCTACCCTCCCCGTTCCATCTTTTTTCTTCCACTCCCACTCTACCCCCCCTTCACCCCCCCACCCACCCCACCCCCTCTCCCATCCTTCTGCTCTTTTCCACTCTGTCTCGTCTTCACCAGTTCTGTCTATTCTTTCCCTTTGTTTCGTACGAAATAAGGCGGCATCCATCAGACACGCGCTTTTGCAAATGTCAGTGAACGGCCGTGCTCAGTTTTTACTTGAGAAGGGTGCATGTTTATCTTGAAAAGCTGTGCGTGTTTTTCGTCTGTGAGGGTAATAATAAAATTCTTTGTGTGTGTGTGTGTGTGTGTGTGTGTGTGTGTGTGTGTGTGTCACACACACACACACACACACACACACAAAGAACACACACACACACACACACACACACAATGTACACACACACGCGCGCGCGCAACACACACACACACACGGACACACACACACACACACACACACGGACACACGTACGCACGCACACGCACACACGCACACACACACACACACGGGCAACAGAGACCAACGCAAACATGCCGAAGAACAAGCAGGAAGATCTCTTTTCCCCTGTCATTGACCCTAAAGAACTCCTCCTGGTTGTAATGTTGTTGTTTGTAGTGATTTGTGTATTACTGTGAGCGACATGCACTACGCTAACAACACAACATGATACTCCCTTCTTTCATGCGAGTTGAGGCCAGTCGCCATATTGTCTTCTCCACAACTAAAGCTTCCCTTTTTTTTAACCAATCAGAATGACTTAATTTAAACCAATGATAATAATGGTCTTTTCACTATATCAGCCAATCAGGTTTAGAAATTTGGACCAATGAATGCATTCTCATTTATACACGTGAAAGTAAAAGTAAACATTCAACATACAACTGGTGAAAGCTTGACTTTTGGTGCTGTGGTTGGCAGAGTGTGGTAAAAATGGGTCCGAGAACTGACGACCATTCCCACTCTAAATGATTGCAAACTGAATGGTTAAAAACAAAAACACAAAACAAAAAACAAAAAAAAGCAAGAAAACAACTGTTGATGTTGTTGTTTTGTTTTGTTTTGTTTTTTTAAGGGTTATAATCATCTTAATTTCTCCCCTTCCGTATGTGCCCCCTCCCCCCTTCCCACCCCCTCCCCCCTACTACCCACTCCACATGCGCGCGTACATGTGTGTGTGTGTGTGTGTGTGTGTGTGTGTGTGTGTGGTGTGTGTCACCTCTCTCTCTCTCTCTCTCTCTCTCTCTCTCTCTCTCTCTCTCTCTCTCTCTCTTTCAGTCTCTGTCGGCCGGTCGTTTGCTCTCTCTCTCTCTCTCTCTCTCTCTCTCTCTCTCTCTCTCTCTCTCTCGCTCTCTCTCTGAATACGTTGTTAGTTCTGTTATCAAATCATTACTGATTTGTCATAGTTTCATGTTCTAGCGTTTCATTTTTTTTTAACTTCCATTGTTTGTTTGTTAGGGGGCAGAATTGTAAAAAGGCCTTTAATGAATGTACCTGTGGAACAAGGAGATGTGAGAATATGCTTAGATCCTAAGGATCCCAACAGAGCCCTTCGTCGACCACATTACCAATGCGCACGGCTGATGACGTGGCCTCCAGGATTGGGAATGCCAAATTTTTCACAACTCTTGATGCAAAAAACCGGATTCTGGCAAATCAGGCTAGACAAGAAGTCCTCCAAGCGCACGACTTTCAGCACCCCATTTGGCAGGTATAGATTCCTCCGCATGGTCTTCGGCATAAACACAGCCTCAGAGGTTTTCCAGCAAACAATAGAAAGACTGTTTGAGGACTACCCATGCATAATCATTGTGGATGACGTTCTGATTTGGGGTGCAACCAAAGAGGAGCACGACGCCAACCTCAAGAAAAGACCACTGAAACCCAACGAAGTTGTACGTCTTCAATCGGACAAAGGCTTCAAGAAACTAGCTATTGTGAAATCACAACGTGACACTCCTAGGTCATACGTCGTCACATCTGAAGAGCCGACTATGTCCGCAACCGGCAGCACCTGATGCCAGTGAATGAGCCAAGACCCCAATGGAATGCACCAGACCACAGTCCACAACAGTTGGTGCACGCTCCGATGATCCTTCCCTCACCCCAAACACTCCCACACCTGACCCCTCAGACTGTATCGCATAACCCCGTTGCAACTTCACCGCCCCCTTTCACTCCCCATAGAGCCAGCCCTTCAGCCAGTGTCTGTGAGCACTCTGACCCTGCTCCCTCCCAATGCCTGCTGCCTTCGCCCTCAGTCCTGCTCCCAACCCTTCTCCTTCCTTGGCGTCCCCTACAATGCCCATGCCAGTTCCCAACCCAGCCCAAGATCAGCGCCAGCCTGTGGTGACACGCTCTGGAAGAATTTCCAAGCTAAACCCACGATATTATAACAATTATCTGTGTTGAACTGTTCAGCTTGATTTTTTTTTTCTTTTGTCTCCGAAAAAAAAAGGAAGAAAGAGAAACAGACACATAAATTGTGTTTCATCAAAGACAGTTTTGATATTTCATTTCAAAGTTTGTGACAGACTGACACAACGAGATGTTAAATGATGCACAGAGCATGCATTGAACGATTGCAGTCTGTTTATTTTTTTTTTGTTTGCTTGTTTGTTTTTTATAACATTGTCTATTATTATTCTTCTGTTTGTTAAACTTGGTTTGTTCCTTTGGGAAGGGAGATGTAGAACAAGTGTGTTTTATCACTAATTATCGTAAGTATACGTCAGCCTATTACGTCATAGATAGACGTCATAGGGAAAACTGAGGGCCAGCCATCTTGCCAGTTGAAGCAGTCAAATAAAACTACAGCTCACGTTCAATCCTGAAGTTTCAGACTTTATATGGAGTGATTGCACACACAACAGTACCTAATTCTTTACCCATGAAAGATTCAATAAATCAATCAGTCATTCTTCCCCTCTCCTCTTTCTTCTTCATTAATGTGTTTGTGTGGTAGTTTACTCTTTAAAAATGCAAATAAATGTTTTGTTGCTTTTTTTTAAAAAAAGGTAAAAAAAAAAAAAAAAACTGTCTCCCTGTCCAGTCGATACAAATGGTCTGGTCACATCAGAGCTGGCCTCGCATTTCTTTGTTTGAAGTTCGCATGATGCTAACAGCAGCACTAGCCATTGTTACCAGCTCCACCCCAGAGACGAAATCTGGTCAACTCCAATGTAAAAAAAAAGGAAAAAAAGTCAACTTAAACAGCAATAAACTTGAGCTGAAACAAACAAACAAGCAAACAAGCAAACGGAAATACTTTACACAAATTCGAACGGCAATGAACAGGAATTTACACCCGTTCGGGAAAAGTTCGATATTGACCCTCAAGAAGCGGTCGCGTTCAGTATATTGACATGCACGTTTCCTGCTGCGAAAATATTCGCGCTTATCCGGGGGGGGGGGGGGGGGGGGGGGGGGGCGTTGATAAGCTTTTCGCCCTTATCGAATACTCCCTACAATTATTAAACAAGATGCAAAGCTTATAAACGTACTGCCAGTTTGGTGGTAAAAAAATTTGTATGTAAGAGAGAAGAAAAAAAACAAATGCTCTCCCCTGCAGGGAATTGAACTCCAGTCTCTCGCGTGACAGGCGGGGATACTAACCACTACACTACCGAGGAACTTGCAAAGTTTGGTTACACATAAAATTATAACACGTTATTGCAAGAAGGGAGACAATTTCCAGTTAGTGGGAAGAAAAAACTCGACAGCGCGGTGGTTATTTCCCTTATCCGATTTTGATTTTTTTTTTTTTAAATTATCATTCATAGCCGTTAGTAGTAACGGCTATTCTGGTAAAATAAAACATCGGGCATCATCCCTGACCCATAATGAACATGCCTACAATTTTCAGAAAGATCGGCGCAAAGTTTTGTCTGGAGCGAGTGGAACACGTTTTGACCACGGACAGACAGACAGACAATCAGACAGCATTTCTTCTTTCCCATTGTAAAGTACTGCCTGTTCTATAAGAACTGCGAGTACAAAAAGAGGAAGAGAAGCAAAGGGGCGGATGGTTTGTCACAAAAAAAACTTGTTAGAACATTTTTCCTGTTGTATATTCTGGGCAGCGTGTTGCGTTTCGTGTTTTGGTGTCCATGTTTGGGCCTTCTTACTACTCATCCACCTGTTTCACTGCCATTATCGCTTTGAGAGAAAAACAAAATTGGTGACTATTTAAAAAAACATGCACTCTCTCTCTCTCTCTCTCTCTCTCTCTCTCTCTCTCTCTCTCTCTCTCTCTCTCTCTGTTCCTGGGTCTCTGTGTCTCTCTGTCTCTGTCTTTCTCTGTGTCTCTGTCTCTGTCTTTCTCTGTGTCTCTGTCTCTGTCTCTCTCCCTCTCTCTCCCTTCTCTGTGTGTGTTGCTTTTATAGATTTTGAGAAAGCATTTGATTCTGTTAATAGAACTATTCTGTGGCTTATTCTCTGAAAAGCTGGTGTTCATGGAAAACTGTTTAGATGCATAGTTAGCATGTATTCCTGTGTTAAAGCTAAGGTTCGGAGTGGAGGAAATATGACTCACTACATTCAATGTACCTCTGGTGTAAAACAAGGGCATGTGTGCAGTCCTGTTTTATTTTCTCTTTTCATTAATAAGTTAAACATCAGAGGTTGTTAGAAATGGAAAACATCGTGCACAATTTACTTGTGATGCTCTTGAGTTGTTTTTTCTTCTTCTCTTGGCAGACGAGGTTGTTCTGATGTCTGAAACTATTATTGGCTTACAAACTCAACTAAATAATCTATCACGATCAGCATCTTCACTTCAGTTAACAATTAACATGTCAAAAAGCAATATAATTGTGTTTAGAGAGGGTGGAATTTTAGGAATTAGAGAAAGGTGGACTTATAATGGAGTGTTTATGCCTGTGGTCAACGTATATAAATATTTAGGAATATATTTTTCAACGAAATTAAGCTTTACTTTTGCATGCAAGGATCTTGCCAGTAGAGCTAAGCGTGCACTACTGTGTATCATGCAACACTTATCAAAATTAGAAAACCAGTCTTTGAAATTATTTATAAAATTGTTCGATTCTCAGGTACAGCCTATCGCTCAGTATGGAGCTGAAATCTGGGGTCTTTATGATTCTGCTGCTGTTTATTGTGAAAATGTCATTTATTTGCATTGAAAAGTTTCTAGGAGTGAGCATGCGAACACCTAACGATGTAGTCTATGGCGAAGTAAACAGATATCCAATATATTTGAATTCTGCGACAGCTTACATACGTTATTGGTTGAAAATAACGCAAATGGAAATTTCAAGGTTGCCTAGGAAAAGCATATATGTTGTATGATTTGGATGGTAGAGCGAAAGAGGGAAAAGAAACTGGG
>JADBJO010007170.1:62500-65000 GCA_016801955.1 Conus betulinus
ATGCCTAAATATTTTTTTTATTATCAAAATTAAAGCAAAATAAGCCCAGATTCAAAATCTCCATTCAATTTCCATCAAAAATTATATATATATTTCATTTTTATATCTTTTGTAGTTTCTGAGCTAGAATTTTTTGTTAATTATTACCCCCAAATCATTAGATTTCCCTGGCACTGAGGGAAAGACAGCCACATTCTGTAGTTAGAGCTCTGAGGTTCACCACGCGTGCGTGCGTGCGTGCGTGTGTGTGTGTGTGTGTGTGTGTAAACTTTCATCTCTTTCTCTGTTTTTCTTTCTTGTTTCCTTTCTTCTAATAGATACGTTTTAAAACCGATGACTTTGGCTCCATGTGTCCGCCAAAAAAAACAGAGACATGAACTTAGATGGTAAACGCTGCTGTAGCCTAGCTGTGCCCAGTGGATCCACACATGGAGCAAGAGAACAATGCTTCATGTGCATGACCAACTTGACCACCCCCCACACCTTCTTCCTTAATTTCTCCCTTTTTTTACCAGCCTTCTCTGCCTCATTTCGTGCCAACCGCTGCCTTAACATTTGTGTTTTAGTCAGATATTCGTCTTCCTTAAGGCCAAGGGTTTTAATCTTGGTGATCCCAGGGTTGCAGGTTCGAATCTCCGCCAAGCCGTTTCGGTACAAGAAGATTTTTTTCCCTCAGAGTTAACATTGGTTCTGACTCCATTTCCCATACAGTCCTTCGAACGAGACTATAAACCGAGGTTCCATGTGTGAACGCACACATAACATCTTCCCCACATGTAAAATCCCATCACCAACTTTCGGAAGAGAAGACCATTTTGGCCGTTGGTATGGAAGACACGTTACACATGACGTGCACTCTGCATGAGAAATGGAGAATGAAGAAAGTAATGAAATTGAATGAAACTGTATTGACACGGGAAACGACTGAATGGAGCATCAGGTGGCAGCTCTTCAGTCGGCACTGCCCAGGTAGGCAGCCCATTGTGTGTAAACGAGTGTGGATTGTAAAGCACTTAGAGCTTGGTGTCTAGCCGAGAATAGGCACTATTTAAGTATTCATGATGATAAAGAGGTGCACTAAAATCAACACGAAAATTCATTCTTAACGACTACAGGATTTGAACAGGTCACTCAGGTAGGAATAGCACTTACTTGGAGCTTTCGACAGACCTCCGTCTGTCTTCTTCAGCGGTGGTGTGGCTATTGGGTGAACGGGTCGAACCATGGTCATGTGACTGAACAATGAGGGTGTTGTACATCGATGGCAAGGTGTGTCTGCCCCAGTCCCGGTTGAGTGTGGGGTTTTTGGCGACAATATATAGCCTGCTTCACCCCACGCTGAAACCATCTGTTGTCACGGTTGAGAAAGCTGATGTTTTCATAATCGAACTGATGTTGCTGGGCGTGTAGGTGGGCGCCTACAGGTGATGATTCCCTTTGTGTTCTGCCATTCTATGATGTTATATTTCCTGCTCCCTCCTGAGTGGCAAAAGAGACACAGTGCTTCCCCACCTCTCACGCTTGCTCACCCCCCCCACCTTCTCATCTCTGGTCTCTGGTCTGTGACGCGCGTTGCTATGCGGCATGAATGATGGGAAAAGGGAGGAGAGGATGTGTTGTGTGGTGGTGAAGGAGACTGGGGGGGGGGGGAGGGGCTGGGGAGTAGGGGAAGGGGGGGGATGTTCACTGTCCTGCGCAGCCTGGTCTTTCTTGTTGTAGCTCCTTCCTCCAGATTGAAGATTTTGAGGGAAGGTCATGCTTTTGCCACTTCACGTCCTGTTTCCCTCCATCCGTCTGTCTGTTTGTCTGTCTGTCTGTCTGCCTGTCCCTCTGTCTCTCTGTCTCTGTCTGTCTGTCTCTGTCTCTCTCTCTCTCAATCTCTCTCCCTCTCTTTCTTTCTCTCTCTCACTCACTATCACACGCTCTCTCTCTCTCTGTCTGTCTGTCTCTCTCTCTCTCTCTCTCTCTCTCTCTCTCTCTCTCCCATTCTCTCTCTCTCATCTTTTCTCTCTATCTCTCTCCCACTCTGTCTGTCTCTCTCTGTGTCTCTCCCTCTCTGTCTGTCCTCCCTGTCTCTTCCTTCCTTCCGCTCACTCTCTCTCTCTATCTCTTCCTCTCTCTCTCTCTCTCTCTCTCTCTCTCTCTCTCTCTCTCTCTCTCTCTCTCTCTCTATCATCTCTGTCTGTAAGTCTGTCTGTCTGTCTTTCTGGCCACCTGTCTCTCTCTCTCTCTCTCTCTCTCTCTCTCTCTCTCTCTATATATATATATATATATATATATTATATATATATATATATATATATATATATGTGCATGTATACATATACATATACATACATGTGTCTCCCACCCTCTCACCCTCTGTTTTCTTTGTTCCTCAGCTAGAATCCTGAGGTACCCATCATCAGTGGGACATTGTGTGTGTGTGTGTGTTACTGGTGTGGATCCCATCAGTAAAACAATCACATTTCACCTTAGGGAATGATGTCTTAAGATATCA
>JADBJO010007170.1:80000-97500 GCA_016801955.1 Conus betulinus
TCTGTCTCTCTGTCTGTCTGCCCGTCTGTCTCTCTCCTTCTCTCTCTCTCTCTCTCTCTCTCTCTCTCTCTCTCTATCTCTCTCTCTCTCGCTGCTTTGCTGAGAAAAGAATCTCCCATTTTCGTTTTTCCTTTCGGTATGTAAGCGCACAAGAGCAACACGCACAAACTGCTGCTTCTTCTTCGCGGCCTCGTGAGTCAGTAGTGTCATGATGAATCCAGTAGCTCAATGGTCCGGAGAGCGCTTCGACATTGGAACCAGATGACGACTGATCTGCCTTTTTAAATGTTGAGTGATATCATCCCTTCCTTTTCCCCCGAAGATGGAGTATGGATGCCTTAATGGCGGGATGAATAAAACAGTCATGCATACAAAACTCCACTCCCTTTGTGGGTAGATGGGATTAATACTTGCCTGTCCATGTAGAAAGTGTCTGCAGGAGTATCAGCTCTGCTGCGGTATGCAGAAGAACAAGTTTCCTTTCCTAAACAGAATTTGTTACTTTCTGTTTTCATTGCTCGAGTTTATTCCACGGCAGACAGACAAATATTTGGGGAGGGGGTGGGGGGAGGGCGCGGGAGGGGATGAAAAAAGAACCGATCCTTTGGTTTTACAGCCAACGAGTCGTGCCGTGCAAACCCGTTGAATGCCTCTTTCCAAGAGATAAGCTCCGATGGCTGAATGTCAGTGTCTGTAGGGGATCGGACTCATAAAGTGGAGTCTGGTCTATCTTGAATCATTCATCAGACTTCGGTGGACAATTCAGTCAGCAAGCTTCCTCGCGGGCTTGTCTCGCCCAAAACTCCTATGATCTTTTTTCTTTTCTTCTTCCTTCTTCCTCATTCTTTCTCTTCTTCTTCTTCTCTTCTTCATTCTTCTTCTTCTTCTTCTTCGTCTTCTTCTTCTTCTTCTTCTTCCTTCTCCTCCTCCTCCCCTCATCTCCTCCTTTCTCCTCCTCCTCCTTCTTTCCTACTCCCTCTTCGTAATCTTCTTCTTCTTCTTCTCTTCTTCTTCTTCTTCTCTTCTTCTCTTCTTCTTCTTCTTCTTCCTCCTCCGCCTCCTCCTCCTCACCTCCTCCTCCTCCCCTCCTCCTCCTCATCCTCCTCTTCTCTTTCTTCTCTTCTTCTTCTTCTTCTTCTTCTTCTTCTTTCTTCTCTCTCCTCTCTTTTTCTTTTTCTTTTTTCTTCTTCTTCTTCTTCTCCTTGTCCTTCTTCTTTGTTTTATTACTAACTGTCTCGTCAGCGCATTGGGTTAATGCCGCAGGTCAGATGGTCTGCTAAGTCGTGTCCGTAAAACCCTGGTCTTAATTCCTTTCCCGTATGTCATTAAGCCAATTAGCTATCTGTCTGTCTGTCTGTCTGTCTGTCTGTCTGTCTGTCTGTCTGTGTCCAGTGAATTCTGTTTTTGTTGTTGCTTGCACAGATCCACTTTTTCCGTCAGATTTCCAAATTTAGCATGGTGATTCGCGATGACTCTAGGCACATCAAGGGCAGATCACTTTCGTGTTACAAAGTTGCATTATTATTCGTATTTCAATGCGGTCTTGTAGCGCAACGATGTCAGGGTTCCAAGACAGCCAAACTCGCCTCGCCGTGACGTTCGTAAAGTTTGCTTTTTTAAGCTGCTTTCTGTCAGCCGCAATAGCTCGGTTGGAAAAGCAGCGTCAAACCCGGAGATTTCAAAGTCCAAGGTTCAATCCAGAGTCCAGGCACATTTTTTTCTTCAAAGAATTCGCAGCAGATCTAAGATATCGGAGGAGGGGGGAACTGGAAGACAGGGAAAAGGGAAAAGGGGGATCGAGTGGGGGTGGGGAGGAGAGGCGGAACGAAGACAAAGGAGTGAGTGGAGGGGGGGGAGGATACGGAGGAAAGAGGGATGAGGATGGGGGGAAGGGGATAGGGGAAGAGGATGGAGATAGGAAGCAGATGGAACGAAGGGGAACGGGAAAACGGGATGGGAAGGCTGAGGGGAGGGGGGGGGGGGGGGGGTCTAATATAACAACTGGAAGATTACCAGGAAAGCTCAAATTTCCCCAAAAGTTGAACACATCTTGGATCCGCCATTGGAGTCAGTGCTTAAGGGGAAAATAGGCTTGCTTGGGGCCATGGGAAATAATAGCTGGTACAGACTGAAGGAGTTACTCCCCATCTCCCTCACTGCCATCACCACAACCACTCACCCCCCTACCCCCCCCCCCCCCCACACATACACACACACACACACCCTTTATCCCCCCTCCATCCCTTTTCCCCAACAGAACGCGAAATGTCAAAAGTCATTACCCCGTATAAACTTTAAATCGACTCTTAATTAATCCGAACCTAGACCTTTCTGCAGATTTCCTGACCACATTGGACCGCGCAGCCATGGGTAAACCTGGGGTATGATACACTACTGGTACGACTACTGCTGCTACTCCTTCTACTATTATTACTACTACTACTGCTACTACCACTGCTGCTGCTGCTGCTACTACTACTACTACTACTACTACTGCTGCTGCTGCTGCTGCTGCTGCCTCTACTGCTGCTGCTGCCTCTACTACTACTACTACTACTACTACTGCTGCTGCTGCTGCTGCTGCTACTATTACTACTACTGCTACTACTACTATTACTGCTGCTGCTGCTGCTCCTACTACTACTACTACTACTACTACTGCTGCTGCTACTATTAGTACTACTGCTACTACTACTATTACTGCTACTGCTCCTACTACTACTACTACTACTGCTACTACTGCTGCTGCGACTACTACTACTACTACTACTACTACTACTACTGATGCTACTACCGCTACTACTACTATGACCACACCACCACTACCACCACCACCACCATCACCTACACCACGGCTACTACTACTGTTATTACTACTACTACTACGCTACTACTAAATGTAGTAACAGTAGCAGTAACAATAATAATGATGGTAGTAATTAACAACAACCAAAACAATTTTGATAATAATAATAATAATAAAGCTGAAGAAAGCAAAGAAGAAGAAGAACGGTGATAATAGCAACAATGAAAATAATGATAATAATTACTACCACCACCACCGCCTACAACAACACCTACAGCAACAATCGTCGTCGTCATCACCATCATCATCATCATCATCATCATCATCATCACCACCACCACCACCACCACCATCATCTCCCCTCGTTTCGAAAGATATTAAGCTGGTTCTCTGAGTCAGTGTCCGAACCTTCACTCTGCGGGCAGGTTTCCTGACCACGCTGGACCACGCGGCCATGGGCAACCTGGGTCTGCTGGACATCACGCAGGCCCTGCTGTGGCTGCAGGACAACATCGCCAGTTCCATGGCGACCCCAAGAGGGTGACCTTATTTGGGCATGGGCATGGTGCTGCCCTTGTCAACCTGCTTCTGCTGTCGCCCTTTGTGTCTCGTAAGGATGAGAGAGAGAGAGAGAGAGGAGAGAGAGAGAGAGAGAGAGAGAGAGACAGTCAGACAGACAGACAGACAGGCAGACAGACTGAGAGAGACAACAAAGAGAGAGAGAAAGAGAGACGGGGGGGAGACAGACAAACAGACATACAGAGACAAAGAGTGAGAGGCAGAGAGAGAGAGAGAGACAGAGACAGACAGACAGGACAGAGACAGAGAGGGACCCCAAAGAGAGAGAGGAGAGAGAGAGAGAGAGCGAGGGCGAGGACAGACAGACAGGCAGACTTACAGAAACAGAGAGGAGGAGCAGAGAAACAGGGGGGAGAGAGAGAGAGAGAGAGAGAGGGGAGAGAGAAACAGAAAGACAGACAGACAGAGAAACAAAAGGGAGCTGGAAAGGGAGAGGCGTGGGTGTAGTGTGTGTGTGTGGTGTGTAGTGTGTGTGTGTGGGTGTGTGTGTGTGTGTTGTGTGTGTGTGTGTGTGTGTGTGTTGTGTGTGTGTGTGTGTGTGTGTGTGTGTGTGTGTGTGTTGTGTGTGGTGGTGTGTGTTGTGTGTGTATGTGTGTGTGTGTGTGTGTGTGTGTTGTTGTGTGTGTGTGTGGTGTGTGTGTTGTGTGAGTGTGTGTGTGTGTGTGCAAGTGTGTGTGTGTAGTGTGTGTGTGTGTGTGGTGTGTGTGTGTGGTGTGTGTGCGTGCGCGCGCGTTCGCGTGCGCGAAATTTGCAAGACAAAAATTGAGTATCCAAGTTTTTGTTTTTTTTGTTTTTGTCTGTTTTGTTGTGTGGTTTAGTTGTAGCTCTGTTTTTGTTTCATTGCGCTCTCTCTCTCTCTCTCTCTCTCTCTCTCTCTCTCTCTCTCTCTCTCTCTCCTCTCTCTCCTCTCTCTCTCTCTCTCTCTCTCTCTCTCTCTCTCTCACCCAGCGTTGGGTGCTACCGTGCATACGTGGCGAAAAAAAAAAAAAAAAGACAGGCTTAATGCATATCAACATGTAACCTCCATTTAATGCGTGAATATGTGAATCTCTCTTTATGCTTGTGTGTATGTGTGTATGTGTTGTGTTGTGTGTGTGTGTGTGTGTGTGTGTGTGTGTGGTGTGTGTGTGATTGGTGTGTGTGTGCGCGCGCGCGCGTAGCTGCGTAGCTGCGTGCGCGTGCGTCTACATGTGTGCATGCACGCGCGCGTTTGCGCGTGAATGCCTGAGTGCATGTGTGTGTGTGTCTGTGCGTGTATGTGTGTGTGTTGTGTGTGTGGTGTGTGTGTGTGGTGTGTGTGTGTGTGTGTGTGTGTGCTGGTGCGCTCATGAGCGAACTCCGCTTATAAAAAAAAAAAAAAATTCTACAGTTTTACGTGCTTACGCTTATCTACGCTGTTTTCCTCCTCCTCACCCGCCTACTCCTCTCTCTTGAAAACCCCACCCCAACCCCAACCCCCATCCCCATCCCACTCCCCCACACACACACACCCACACCCACCCCACCCCAACTCTACCTCCCCACACACCCTCACCCACCCCACCCCGCACACCCCAACCCTCCCACCCCAACCCGCCCCACCCCTCACCCCACCCCACCACCACACCCTGCACCCTGCACCCCACCCCAGGCGGCTCGAGGCCCGTTTTCTTCCAGCAGGCGATCATCCAGAGCGGGGCTGCCCTGGCCACTGGGCCGTGTGTCCTACGACCCGCTGTGGTGCACGAAGAAGCTGGCCCTCAACGTCAACTGCTCCTCGCCCTCCGGGGACAGCCACGAGCTGGTCAACCTGCTTTGAGGCAGAGGTCCGTCTCCGAGCTGCTCGGCGCCGCCCCCGAGCCGCCCAAGTACTACTCCTGCTTCGCCCCGGCCATCGACGCCTGGACTGTGCTGCCCAACGCAGGTGGAGCGGCTCATTCAGGTGAGGCGTAGGGGGAGGAAGGGGTGGGGGGGGGGTGATGGGGGGGTTGATGGAAGTGGATGTTGGGTGGGGGTGGGATGTGGATCGGGTGGAGATGGGTGTGTGGTAGGGTGGGGGGGTTATGGGTGTGGGAGAGGGATTGTTGAGGATGTGGGGCGGTTGGGAAGGTTTCGGGGGAGGCTGTATATGATAGACACGATCGGTGTTCGCACTATAGTGATTCAAACATATGTAGGTCTAAGTAATGTAATCTCCTATCTGTGTGAATCCATAGATAAACAAATAGATCTGTAAGAAAAGGATACCTACACAGACAGAGAATGCAAAAAACAAACAAAAAAAAATAGAAAAAGTACGTTTAACTTAACCAGAACAAAAAAACAGACTAAAACCTTTTTTCTGACACGAATACTTACCCATGTTGTCACCCAAACCACGTGTTATCCTCATTCAAACCAACGTGTTGTTGTCCTCATCCAAACCACGTGTTTGCCCTCATCCAAACCAACTTGTTCGCGCGCACTTGCAGGAGCGGGAGTCCAAGTTCTCGTCAGTGCCGGTGATGTTCGGCATCACGAAGAACGAGGCCTACTCGTACCTCAAGCAGCAGGAGATCCACAAGGGCCTGTCCGACCTGCGCAAGACCCAGATCCTGCGGACCTACGTGCAGAACGTCTTCCGCTACCACCGTCAGAAGGTCTACGAGATCCTGGACCACCAGTACACCGACTGGGCCCAGCCCTCCAACAAGATGTCAAACAGGGACAACGTTTTGGAGCTGCTCAGGTGAGAGGGGGTGTAGAGAGAGGGGGGGGGGGGGGGGGGGGGGGGGGAGGAGGGAGGGAGAGGGAGGGGGGGGGAGATGCAAAGCATATAAACGTTCTCCCAGTTTATCTTGAATACGCGTGAGATATTCCATAAAGAGGAAAAATTGTTTTGGGCCATTATAGCCGTTAGTAACGGCTATTCTGGTAAACATCGGCTATCGTCCGTGACCCATGTTGAACATACCTACAAATTTTCAGAAAGATCGGCCAAGTACTTTCTGAGATATTCCATAAAGAAAAAAAACGTTCTGCCCCGACCGGCTCCTACCCAGAGTTCAAATTTCCTGACCAACACTGCAGGTGCCTGTATCTCTCGGGCCTGGTTGACGCCGGGATATATTATGAAAGGAAGCGTAGAGTACAGCCCTGTCATGTAGTCTCAGACCGAAATGGAAATCCGTAGCATCATCTTAATCATCCTCATTCTCATCGATCAGCATTAAAAAAAAAAAAAAATGTCTCAATTCTGTGGCCCTTCATGCCCTCTCTCTCATGGTGACCTCAGTTTCGATGTCCTCTCCACGTCTGTGGCCTTGGTTGGTTCCGTCGGGGGTCACCGGTATCGGCGAGGTCCATGGGGGCTGTCGTTGGACGGACGTGGTGGCGCCCTCCGGGGGGAGAGCTCACTCACGCCGGCTCCGCGACTAAGCAATTATTGTCGTCAGTAGGGGCTTAGTAGGTGGTGTCCTGCGTATGTTAGATCAGAACAGGCGCCACTGAACACCACCGAAGTGACTCGGCAGCAGTGCAGTGTCTCCTCCGGTGGGTTGCCTCTTGACGACTTGACATTGACTGCTCCCCTGTGGATTGCCGGTGCCGGGGCTGTGGCGGCGGGCCGACCGGCTGTGGCTGTGGACGGGGTGTCGGAATGAGCGGCAAACTGGAGTACAAAAAGAAAAAAAATACAGACAACTCCAAATAAGCAGCACACTGACCCACGCTGTGTTACAGAATCTGAAAAGAAATGTCAGGAAAACTCAGAATGTGGAACCTAAAAACGAACGCCGAAGGCATGCCCCTACTCCATCCCCCTCTCCCCTTCTCCCTCCCTACCCCCCCCCCCCCCCCCATTCTACCCCTTTCCTGCAACTTCCCTCCCCTCCCCCTAATTCCCTTCCGCCTCCCGTAATCTCTCCTCGCCCCTTCGTCAGCGCCAAGAATAAACAGAATCTCATCAATTGGTCTGGCATCGAAGGTTCTTCCTGTTTAAAGCTTGTTCGTGACGTACACGGGGGGAAGGCGCGCCCTTAGAACATTTGATACCACCCACACCACCCCTTCTCCCTCCGCCCCCCCCCCCCCCCCCCTCACCCCCCAGCAAGCGCTGGCAATAATCTGTCTCTATAAAGGGTTTCCATCTGTCTGGAAAGAGGCATTATATTCAGTGCTGCTCCAGATCCTGCGCGTGTCATGGGCATTAGATGGTGCTGAAGAAGAAAACAAAAGTAGAAGAAAGAAAGTCAAAAATATTTTCAAAAGGCAGACACAAAGAGGGAAATAGCGAAAAAAAAAAAAAAAAAAGGTGTTAGGAAAGAGCGAAAAAGAAAGGAAAGAAAAAAACAATGTTATAAAGAAAGTAGGAGAGGAAGAAAGGAAAAGAGAAAAAAAAAGAAATTGAAAAAAACCGTTTTAAGAATTCAGAAAGAGACGTAAGTGAAGGGAAAGGAGGACATGGGAAAAAAAAAAAATGAAAGTCAGAAGACGACAAACAAAGTCAGAAAAAAGAAGAAGGAAAGGAAGAAGAAAGGAAAAACAGTAAAGCAGAAGAAAAAAAAAATCAAAACAGGGAGAAAAAGGACAGAAAGTTACAAGAAAACAAAGAAAAGGAAATGAGAGAGGTTCAAAAAGACATAAGGAAGGGAAAACACAATGTAAGAAAAAATGGAGGAAGAAATAAGAAAACAAAGAAAGAAGAAAAATGGGAAAACGAACGTTGAATGCAAAAATGGAAGGAAAAAGAACAAAAAAAAAAGACAAAAGAAAAACAAAAGAAGACTGGGAGGAGAAAAGAAGAAGGGAGTCAGGAACAAGGAATCAAGGGAAAGGGGGGGGGGAGGGAGAGCCAGTGAACAAGAAAGAAAAGACAGAAGGAAAAGGAAAACAAAGACAAAAAATGCGGTGAAGATAGATGAAGCTAAGGCATTTCTGGACGATTTCAACGGAGAGGAAAAATGTCAGCTTTAGAAAGTGTCATTTGTCTAAACCCAATAATATACATCGCAAGATACAGGAAACATACGCAGACGAAAAAAACAACAAAAAGGGAAAAAATAAATGAAACAAAACTACCATGCGACGTCAAAGACCCATGGTCGGATACCCTTACAGAAAGATAAAGAGCACTTTGTCGTAAAACTCGAAACTAGAGATGGAAAGTATTCCAAAGTGCGAATACATAAAGATAGACAGGAACGAGGAAAAGAATGAAACCAAAAAAAAAAAAAGACAAAGAAGGCGTCAGTCGTTAGAAGAACAAATGATCATTGGCTACAGTGTCAAAGGAAGTTAGAGGGGGGGGGGGGGGGGGGGTCGGAACAGCTCGGTTGGTAGAGCGCCAGACTCGTAATCTAGGGGTTGCTGGTTCGAATCTCCGCCAGGTCATTTCGGTACAGGGGTTTTTTTCCCTCGGAGTTAACATTGGTTCTGACTCCATTTCCCAAACAGTCTTTCGAATGAGACTATATAAACCGAGGTTCTGTGTGTGAACGCACGCATAGCATCTTGCACACACGTAAAACCCCATCACCAACTTTCGGAAGAGAAGGCCAGTTTGGCCGTGGTATGGATGACATGTTACACATAGCATGCGCCTTCTCCGAATATGGAGTATGGGTGCCGTAATGGCAAGATAAAAAACGGTCATCCACACAAAACTCCGCTCCCTTTATTGGGTAGATGGGATTAATCCCCGCTTCCCTATACAGAGAGTGTTCGCAGGAGTATCAGCCTGCGTACGCAAAAAAAAAAGGGGGGGGGGAGTTAAGTCACTTGCTGAAATCAGACCCGCTTTTCTAAAGACAGAAGAAAGAAAAAAGAAAGAAAAACCGAAAGGGCAGACAGACAAGAATCGTTAAAGAACTTTAGAGTGAAAGTTTCATGCAGCCATGGATAACGACTGATAAAAAAAAAAAAAAAAAAAAAAAAACAATGGTTGAAAAGGCAATAACAACCAACACCAAGACACACCACCACAGCAGACTAGAACTGTTTGAAATCGGAACCGAAATAGAACGGAAGAGCAAACATTGAAGTGACTAGACTGCCAGACGAACGGAACAAAGAAGCTCCAATACTGAAGCCTAGACCATTAACACTGGTACGGACAAGGCAAACAATACTCCCACCAAAACTTTGATTCCCTTCCTGTAGCTCCCCGTGTTGTCACTCAACTTTAAAACTGCCGGAAACTTGGATTGAAAGAAGAAGTAAACAAAAAAAAAATGAAAAAAAAAGGGAGGTTGGCGTCTTGTGTGTGTTAGAGTAAAACAAGCAGGCATCATTGAGCACAACTCAAACGACGTGACGACGGTGCAGTCTACTGTGACGTGGCTGTCTTGTACTACCGTTTATCACTGTCTTTGGCATATAAGGCAGCAATGAAGGATGTCCACATCGGTCTAGTATGAATCCCACTGACGCGAGTTGAAGACCTTCAGCTCCTACTCCAGTGTTTGCTGGTAGGTTTTCGTGAATCATCTTCTCGTGTGTGTGTTCCTTCCAGCAGTCCATGGAAGGGTACTGTGGGTGACGTCACCCTGCTCTGTTTGGTGGATGCCCCTGAGTCCATCTCCGTGTACCTCCTCACAGTGATGGAGCTCATGCTCTCTTGTTGGGAAAGAACAGTTGCTGGCTGGAGACGGTGTTGGACTGCAATGTTTGCAGAATCCTGTGACGATGCTTCGCACTGAGAGTTGTCCTATGACCATCTGATACTGGTTGTTGTGCATGGATTTCTGGCACTGAGACCGTGGCATTATGAATGTGGGTGTGTCTAGATGGGGGGTGGATGGGGGTGTGGCTGCAGTGAGTGGGGGTGGGAGCAGGGAGCATGGGAACCGAGAGGGCACAGAAGACACGACAGCAAAAGATGGAGAAGGAGAAGGAGGGGGGGGGGATGCCAGCGAGTGGTTAGAGAGGGTCTGAGGGAGGGTAAGAGGGTGACCATCGCTTGAGGCTTTCTGAAAGAAAAAAAAAAATGAAGAACGCTGAGGTTACACCTATAGGTCAGGGTCAAACTTAGGCAAACTTGCAATAACAGCACACTGAAGAAGACAGACGAAGTGATTGTTAATGATTATATAGCCTGTGATCATTACGCTGCTAAACCAAACCTAAGGGAAGCAACTTTTCGATTTCAAACTTTTGGATTTGCTCCTCTTTACATCGTTCTTTGTCCTTTGAAAGTTTCTCCCATGCAATAAAATTTTACAACTTTAACATTTCACAGTGGTGCATCTCCTATATGGCTTAAAAGTATTCCTTGTTCAAAACTGTCGCTTTGAATTCCAAAGCGTTCTTCATGGGGATTCTTTTTGTTCTGTTCCATGTTCGCTCTGTACCATGGATTATTTTCTTTTCTGTTTTGTTCTGTACTATTCTTTTTGTTCCGTCTTGACTGTTTCTGGTAAGCTGTCTCTTGGTATCTTCTATATTTGTTTTGTGTTTTTTGTTTTTTTGTTTTTTTTTTTTTGTTTTTTTTTTGTTTGTTTGGGCTTTTTTTTTTGTTTTTTTTTTTTTTTTGCTTTTCTATGTTTTGTTTTACTCTGTTATATTTCATTCTACTCTATCCTGCCATATTTCTCCTCTATCATATAATTTTCTACTGTGTTCTCTTCTATGGTCTTCTGTTCTGCTGGGATCTGGTCTACAATGTTCTGCTCTTTTACGGTCACTTTTTTTTTATTGTCAACAGTTCTCCTTTGTTTTGTGATATCATAGCCTAGAACATTATGTCCCCTTGTGTTCTCATATCTTCTGTTATACTCTTTTCTATAACCGTTTCCTCTGGCCTGTTCTGTTATCTTTTCATTGATTCTGCTCTGTTCTGTTCCATCCTGTTACTTTCTCCTCTGTTACTGGTGCCTGTCGTGGTCTATTCCACAGCGCTGGTAGTTGGAAGAAGCTCTAAGGAGGACTAGATAGCGGAAGATATTCACGAGAGAAGGCTCCCCCCCACCCCCCCCCCCCCCCCCCCCCCCCCCCCTCATCTTCGTTCTCTTATTTTTCCCTTATGGAGATATTTCAGAACTAGACTTTCATGTAAGAGAGCTGGCTCACATCCAAATCAATACTCCTAGATGTCCTTTTAGCACTAGCATCCTCTCTCTGTCTCTGTGTCTCTGTCTGTCTGTCTCTCTCTCTCTCTCTCTCTCTCTCTCTCTCTCTCTCTCTCTCTCTCTCGCATACACACACATGTGCACACACACACGCACACACATACAAACACGCACGCACGCACACACACACACACACACACACACACACACACACACACACACACACACACATACGCGCGCGCGCGCGTTCACACACTCATGTACACCAGCACCACCACTTAAGACCATCACACACACACACACGTGCACACATAATCCCATCCATCCAGATCATGACGTCATCGCCGACCTGTTGTTATCCTTAAGCAAACACTACTCCCCAAGCCAAAGCTTGGATTCCCAGTCATGTTGGCATCGGAGAGAATGAAATGGCTGATCGTTTGGCCAAGAATGCCACAACAGGGAAACCGCCTAACATGTCTATCCCCTACACAGATCTAAAACCGAAAGTTAATGATTATGTCAGAGACCTCTGGCAGGAGGGACTGGAATACACAGACGGATAACAAACTCTTTCAGATCCGTCCAAATCTGAAAGAGTTCCTCTCAACTACCTCTGGTGGTTGCAAAGGAGAAACAGTTCTATGCTGGCTGCGCACCGGCCATTCCTATTTACTCATTCACACCTTTTAAAGAGTGAAGAAGCTCCGTGGTGCATTCCATGTCATGTACCACTCACAATGAAACATATTCTTTGAGAGTTTTTGGGACTTGCATGATATGAGACACAAACATTTTACAGCAGATTCCATGAAAACCTTGTCAGAGATGTTCCGCCTGATGCGATCTTTGAATTCCTGAAACAGATTAACATTTTTGATCGGATCTGAGATTTTATAGTGGAAAGAATTTCTAACCAAATTTCAGGTATTTTTAGTGGGTGTATGTTAAAAGTTGTTGTGACTTGTGAGTTGACTTCAGCGTGGTGACAGCCCTGATGTGGCCCTTTGCAGTCGGCTGGGCTATAAGCAACATTACCTCGTCTTACTATGCCAAAGCAGTCAACGCTTTCACTTCATTTTTCACCCAAGCAGTAAAAAAAAAAATCACAGAAACACCTAACAGGCAACTGACTGACCCTGTGGGTGTGTGACATAGAGCCAGATTAGCAGACTGACACTGTGGGTGTGTGGCATAGGGCTGGATCAGTGTGTGTGTGTGTGTGTGTGTGTGTGTGTGTGTGTGTGTGTGTGTGTGTGTGTGTGTGTGTGTGTGTGACACATAGCGCCAGATCAGCGTCAAAAGAAATGTCACGTAAACTGAAGATATGGAACCTCATTTCATTGACATGTTTTCATCATTTTCACTATTTTCGCTATCATTGCTATTGTTGCTGTTATTAGTGGTAATATGGTCATCATCATTATCATTTTAAACTCCCATGATCCCCTTCCCAACGGCCTCGTTGTCATCCAACACCCATTTTGTGCCGAAAATGAGAAGATAAGTGCTTGTTCTTTTTCTCATTTTCATTTGTCTTAAATTTTTTTTTTTTTTTTTGCCAGAAGAAGACCCAAGAGGTCAAAATGCATCGTGTTTTAGTCCTGTAATCTGTTAGCCTGTATCGCCTGGCAGAATGAATGCCCTTCCTTTTTAAAAGAACGCCCAGTGCTTGCCCTGCTCCACCCCCCCCCCCCCCCCTCTCCTTCCGTACTCCCGCCCCTACCCCTTTTCCTGCAAACCCCCCCTGCGCCCCCCCCCCCCCCCCTGCACCGCCCATATTCCTTTCCGCCTCCTGTAATCTCTCCTCCCTGCTTCGTCAGCTCAAAAATAAACAGCAACCCATCAACCAGTCTGGCAGCGAAGGTTCTTCCTGTTTCAACCATGTTCGTGACGCACACACGGGGAAGAAGCGGCCTTTGAACATTGGATACGTCGCTCTGCGAGCTGTGGCAATAATGTGTCCCTCATGAAGAGTTTCGTCTGTCTGGAACGAGGTTATTATTTTTCAAGGCTGCCTGGATCCTGCACGTGCCCGTGGGCATTTGGTGGTGCTGAAGAAGAAGAAAAAAATTAGAAGAAAGAAAGTCAGAAATTGGGGAAATGTCAAGGCACACAGAAGGAAAAAAAAGTGGAATAAAACAAGTAAGGTATTAGAAAGAAGGGAAAAGATGAGAAGGGAACATTTTATGAAGAAAGAAGATGAGAAACGAGAGATGGAGAGATTAAAAAAAAGAAGAGACATCAAGACGATTTTTTTTTTCTCATTCAGAAAGACATAAAGGAAGAGAAAAGAAGAGAATGGAAAAAAAAACAAAAAATCAAAAAAGGAAAAAGGAAAAATAAAAGTCGCAAAGACACCAGAAGATAAGAGAAACACAAAGAAACAAACAGTCAGTAAGACAGAAGAAAGAACAAAGAACATGAGAGAAGAGAAAACAGACAGAGCGTCACAAGGAAAGAAGGTGAAGAGGAAAGAGACAGAGAGAAAAAAAGATACAAGAAAGGAAGAACAGAATGGAAGTAAGAAAAAAAGAGGAAGAAATAAGGAAAGAAAAAGGGGGGAACGAACGTTAGAAACAAAGAACGAATTTGTTTTTAATTCAGAAAGACATCAGGGAAGAAAAAGAAAAAAAAAACGGAACAACAGAAAGTCAAAAAGAGAGAGAAGGAAAATTGAAGTCAGAAAGACTGAAGGTAATGGAAAAAAAAAAACAGGACAGGAACAGTCGGTTAGACGAAAGAAAGAAAAAAAAAAAATCAGAAAAAAGGGGGGGGGGGGGGGGAAAGAGACAGAAAGCCACAAGACAACAAAAGAAAGGAAATAGAGAGAGTCTAAAAGATAAACGGAAGGACGAGCAGAATGGAAGTCAGAAAGAAAGAGGAAGAAATAAGGACATACGGAAAGAAAAAAAAATGGAGAACGAACGTTAGAAACAAACAACGAATGCAAGAGGGGGGGGGGGGGGGGGGGACAAGAAAGAAATAAAAGATGGAAGGAAGAGAAAAGAAAGGGGGGGGGGGGGGGAGAACAACGTAAGGAAAAAGAACCCAGGAAAAGTGGGGAAAGCAACAAATATACGACAGAATGCAAAGAACAGCAGAGGTGGGTGGAACACAGAAGGAAGTGAAGGTAGGTGAAGTGAAGGCAATTCTTGATCACTGTAGAGGAGAACAGAAAAGTGCCATGTGTAGAAAGCCACAGAACACACATTGCAAGGCACAGCAAACGTTCGAAGAAGAAAGCAAACGAAGAAAAATAAAGGATGGAGAAAAAGGGAAAAAAAAAATCAAGAGAGAAAAATGAAGGAGGGAAGAAAAAGACACACACTGCTGTTTGATGTCCGAATCCCGTCATTGGATACCCCGAAAGAAAAATTTTAAAGCCATTTGTCATAGATTTGAAAACCAGAGATTGGAACACCAGAGATTGGAATTTTCCAAAATTATAATGCACAAAGACAGGGAAGAACAAGGTAAAGGGTGGAATCAAAAAACCCCAAGAAGGCGTAAGCGCTATGGAGAAAATAAAATGATCATTGTTACGGTTCCAAAGGGAACTCAAATCACATGCTGAGACCTGAACGGAATAGACTTGACATGTTTGAAATCGGACCCACTTTTCCAAAGACAGAAGAAAGAGAAAAAAAGAAAAGACAGGCAAGACAGAATCGTTAAAGAAATTTAAAGCACAGCCTTAAACAGCCAGTGGTAACGAATGATAAATAGCCAGAGGCTGAAAAAGCAATAACAACGACAAAAAAAAAAACACCACTACGGCAGACTAGCGCTGTTTGAAACTGGAGCTAAAGTAGGACAAACTGGGCAGACTAGCGCTGTTTGAAACTGGAGCTGAAGTAGGACAAAATGGCCGCAATTGAGGTTACTAGACCGCTAGACGAAGGTAACAAAGAACTTGCAACACAGGCGCAACATGCCCCGACCATTAAAACTTCTACGGGCCAGACAAACAACATTCCCCAAACGTTTAGTCCCTTTCTTTCGCTCCCGTCTGCTGTCACGCTCAGCTTACAATCCACCTGAAACTTGTGGAGAGAGAGAGGGGCGGAGGAGAGAGAGAGAGAGAGAGAGAGAGGACGTAAACGAGAATGAAAATAGGAGGTGGTGTCTTTTTGTGTGGGTGGGGGGGGGGTGAGTGTGTGTGTGGTGTAAACGAAGTATGAAAATGCGGCGTGCGGTGCGTGTGCGTTTTTTGTGTGTGTGTGTGGAGTTGGAAAAAACAGGCAAGCATCAGTGAACACCACCACCCAGACGTATCCGTGGCAGTGCAATCTTCTCTCAGTAGGTCGTCTCATACTTAACCGTTTCCTATCACTCCTCTTTAGTATGTTGGGCAGCAACAAAGGATGTTCTCCACGCTAGTCTAGTCCGAGCCATCTTCTCGCGATTTTCGGGACCTTCAGTTCCTTCTCAAAGGTTGATCGTTGGTTTCCTTGAATCCTCATTCTTCTGCGTTTTTCCTTCCTGGCATCCTGTGGTAGAATACCTCAGGCGATGTGGGTCTGCTCTGTTTCTTTGATGCTTCCCGGTCCATCTCATCGCCGCCTTGTGGTGGTGGTGCTCATGCTGTCTTGCTGGCGATGGAAGAAGAGTTGTTGGCTGGAGACGGCGTTGAGACAGAATATTTGCAGGTTTCAGCGGAGGTTCTTTCGCTGTGGACGGTTGTCCATTGACGACCTGATAGAGGTTGCTCCCAGTGGATTGCTGGCGCTGAGGCAGCAGGAGAATGAATGTGGGTATGGCTGTGTAGGGTGGGGGTGGGGAGGACCGATGAATCGAGTGAGCAGCAAAAAGGGGGGTAATGGCACTGAGGAGGCATGAAAGAAAGACAGCAAAAGACAGAGAAGGGTAGGGAGTTGAGAGATGCCAGAGGGTGGTTGAGAGGGTTGGGGGGAGGGGGGGGGGGGGGTAGGGGAAAGGGCTGACGATCGCTCGAGGCTTTCTGAAAGAAAACAAAAACAACGCTCAGGTTTAAACCTGTTTGCGAGAGTTAAGGCTGAGGCGAAACACGCATCAACAGCACACTTTAGAGACACAGGCAAAGTTATTCTTTATCTTATTTACTCTGCGATCGTTATGTTCCCTAAACCAAGCCTAAGGGAAGCAACTTTTCGATTCTAAGTTTTGGGTTTGCGTCTCCACAACTTGCCCGTTTATTCAAAAGTTTTTTCACATTCAGCAAAATTTTACAACTTTTACATTTCACAGTGGTACACTTCCAAGATCGCTTTAAGTGTTCATTGTTCAAAACTGTCGCTTTAAATTCCGTAAGCCTTCTCTTCTGGTTTTTGTACTCCCAGTTCTTATAGAACAGGCAGTACTTTACAATGGGAACGAAGAAATGCTGTCGGTCTGTGTGTCCGTCTGTCTGTGGTCAAAATGTGTTCCACTCGCTCCAGACAAAACTTCTGGGCCGATCCTTCTGAAAATTTGTAGGCTGTGTTCATTTTGGGTCAGGGATGATACCCGACGTTTTATTTCACCAGAATAGCCGTTACTAACGGCTATGAATAATACTTTACAAAAAATTAAGTCCGATAAGGGAAATAGCCACCGCGCTGTCGAGTTTTTGTCTTCCAATAACTGGAAATTGTCTCCCTTCCTGCAATAACGGTTTATAATTTTATGTGTAAGCAAGTTTTGTAAGCTCATCAGTAGTACATTGGATAGTATCCCCGCCTGTTACGCGGGAGACGAGAGTTCAATCCCCCGCCGGGGAGAGTAACATTTTTTTTTCTTTTCTCTTGCATACACAATTTTTACCACCAAACTAGGAGTACGTTTATATGCCTTGCATCTTTTTTCTGTTCTCTGTTCTGTTCAGTTCATTTTTTTTTCCGAACCATTTCTTTTTCGTTCCGTCTTGATATTTTCTGTTGTTAAGTTCTGTTATGTTATGTCCCATTATCTTCTGTTCTCGTATTATAGGGTTTATCATCGTTGTTCTCCTTGACTATGTCCTATTCTGTTCTCTTTTAATCCTGTTCTATGTGTTCTGTTGTGCTGTGTTCTGTCACGTAGTGATCTACTGTGTTCTGTTCTATGGCGTTCTGTTTTGTTATCATCTGAT
>JADBJO010007171.1:5000-7500 GCA_016801955.1 Conus betulinus
AGAAAGATCAGGACAAGAGTTCAAAATGAAAGAACTTGATGCTGGAACAGGAAAAAGAGAGCTCAGGAACTTTGAAATCCAAATACTTCAATTGCATGCTAAGTTGGAACATTTTTTTTTTTTTAAATATGTCAAGCGCCCGATAGTGTAAAGGGACTGCTGGATTTGAATGGTGTGAAATAATTGTGTTACAGTCAGGTACCCTGATTGTGAAAAGGAAAAAAATTGCCATAAAAGGCGTTGAATGAATTTGTGATATGTATTGGCGGTGAAAGCATCACAAATTGAAAGAAAGAAAATATCACACACACACACACACACACACACACACACACACACACACACACACACATACACACCCCACCCACACACACACACGACACACACACACACACACACCGACACACACACACACACACCACACACACACACCACACACACACACACACCACACACACGGCACCTCACGCCACGCACGCACAAACGCGAGCGTGCACGCACTCTTGAACCAACAAAAACACACTATTAACACACTCTTCACACGTCTATTCACCAGAGATAGAGAGAGAGAGAGATAGAAGAGAGAGAGATAGAGAGAGAGAGATAGAGAGAGAGAGATAGAGGGAGAGATAGATATAGTGATGGGAGTGTTATCGATCGGGGTGGTTGTTGTTAGTGTTAGTTGGTGGCTGTATAGTGGTGGTGGGGGGGGGGACTGTTTGGAGAGTGATTCGTCGACGAAGCCATTTTCCCCTTTTCCCGCATTTGTGAGTTCTGTAATGTTGGATCCGCGTTTGTGACAGGAACTTTATATCTCCATTTTTTCTCTGTTCCTCGCGCTGTGTCTGTCTCTGTCTCCCCTGTCTCTCTCTCCATGTCCACTCTCTCTCCTCAGCCGTCGTTCTCTCCGCTCTCATCTACCCCACACGGCGTCTCTCTCCCTCTCGGGGGGGCTCTCCTCTTCTCTCTCTCTCTTCGCTCTCTCTCTCTCTTCTTCATTTCTCTCTATCTCTTGATGGGGGGAGGTTGGGGGGAGAGAGAGAGAGAGAGAGAGAGAGAGAGAGAGAGAGAGAGAGAGAGAGAGAGAAGGAGAGATAGGGAGAGAGAGCGTTCCTCAACCGAGCCATTTGCCAGCAACAGTGAGTCGCTAAATGGATTAGATGTGTTGGTGAGATGGAATACTTTCGTCTCTCTATTCCCTTTCTTCCTCCCTTCTTCTCCAGCCAAGTCACAAGATCGGTTTCATCGGCTTCCCTGATCGCTTCCCTGTGCAAGAGCCACTGGTGTGTGC
Organism: Conus betulinus; assembly: GCA_016801955.1. Lineage (NCBI taxonomy): Eukaryota > Metazoa > Mollusca > Gastropoda > Neogastropoda > Conidae > Conus > Conus betulinus. Next base: position 6,292 of record JADBJO010007171.1, read on the forward strand.
ACAGCATTTTTGTTGGCCCGGATTTGACGGGCCCCCGTAGACGCGCGGGGAAGATGGGAGGGGTGTGAGTGTGTGTTGTGTTGTGTGTGTGGTGTTGTGTGTTCGTTGTGTGGTGTGTGTGTGTGGGTGTGTGTGTGTGTTGTGAGAGAGTGAGAGAGATGAGAGAGAGGAGAGAGAGACGAGAGAGAGAGAGGAGAGAGAGTTTGGGTGGGGCAATTGAGGTAGAGGGGTATAGCTGTGGATGTGAGAGAGAGAGAGATAGAATAGATCATAGATAGATAGATAGAAGATAGTTAAGAGACGAGAAGCGAGATAGAGAGAGCGAGAGAAGAGAGAGGTGTGTGGTTGTGTGTGTGGGTGGGTGTGTTGGTTGTGGTGTTGTGTGTGTGTGTGTGTGTGTGGGTGGCCGAAGCAGAAGCGAGACCACAGACCACGAAGCAGACAGACAGACGACCGACGACAGACAGACAGACAGACAGCCAGACAGACAGACGCAGACAACAGAACAGATATAGATGAATTTTTAAAGAGAATAGAATCGACCCATTTTTTTTTTTCTTAATTAAGCATCCAAAATTATCACATACACACAATAATCCGGTTAAACTCAATGTGAAATGTGTGTCTTGTTGCGTGGGTCTCCCAGGCATGCCTTTGTGTGTGTGTTTTGTGTGTGTGTGTGTTGCGTGCGTGTGTGCGGTGCCGTTGTGTGCGTGTGGTGTGCGGTGCGTGCGTGCGTCGTGCCGTGGTGTGTGTGTGTGTGTGGTGTGTGTTGTGTGTGTGTGTGAGTGTGTGTAGGTGTGTGAGAGAGAGAGAGAGAGAGACAGAGAGATAGAGAGAGAGAGAGAGAGGAGAACTGAGAGAGAGATCTAGAGAGAGAGCCTAGAGATAGAGAGCGAGCAGAGCCGTGTTTACTAAAAACATCCAATAACTGCTACAATAATTTCTACTAAGTACTAGCCTTATTCAAGAGCGAAGGTTGGTTGATGTAAAAAAAAAAAAAAGATGATTTTTTTGGTCTAAGATGCTCTTATTCATAAGCATCTTTAGTGAATTCACCTCCTACTAAACCAGATTAGTCGTGTGTTCATCAATTAGAATTCCAAGACAAGTCTCACACCTTGTGGCGAGCATGCGGTACTGTAACATCTTTTTGGTGTCATATAATATACCAATTGTTTCCCACCCATACTACTTTGCATGTGTTCA
>JADBJO010007171.1:15000-17500 GCA_016801955.1 Conus betulinus
ATGGCAAGCAGAGAAGTAGAAGACAGGTGCAGACGGATAGGGGTATGTGGGAGGCGGGAGAGGGGCTATAACAAATCAGTTTTTGAACAATATTTCCAAACTACAAATGGGGGGAATGTGGGGACCATGTCCATACAAACAAGGTCTCAAACTAAAAGATAAGACGGAGACAAAGGCTAGAACAGACCCTGATGGGAAAACATTTGGACCAGACAGAGAATGATAGACAAGTAACAAGAGAAGCCCAAGATGGCTGTTTTCTGTCACAAAAGAGGATGGCATCACCCCGTCTTAAACACACCCAGCTTTCACAGTTATCTGCAGTCAAAGAGAGCAGTCTGATACAGGGTGTGTACTACCGCGAAAAACGGCGTTCTCTCGCCCCAGCTGTGCCCAGCTCCCAGTCTCACGTGCAGCCATCATTAAGGGATCTGCCAGTCGTCGCCACTGCGTCTTATCCCCCCCTAGGGAAAAACGTCATCCCAGGGAAGAGGGAACACAGAGCAGGAAGTTGGATGATGGGAGGTGTAGGGTGTGAGGGACAAAGGGTGAAGGGGGTAGGGAGGAGGAGAAAAAAAAGGTGGGTTTGTTCTGACGCCTCTTTTCATTTCCTGTCATTGGGGGGTTTACAGAAATGGCACACAGAGAGCTAGCCAGGGGAAATGGTGTCTTCTTTCCTTGTCTTGATTAAGAAGTCTTGTCTGTACCAGTGTATGCGTGAGTGCGTGGGAGTGGTATGCAAGTGTGTGTGTGTGTGTGTGTGTGTGTGTGTGTGTGTGTGTGTGTGTGTGTGTGTGTGTGTGTGTGTGTGTGTGTGTGTGTGTGTGTGTGTGTGTGTGTGTGTGTGTGTGAGAGAGAGAAAGAAAAGAAAGGAGAGAGTGAGAGAGAGAGAAGAGAGAAGAGAGAGAGAGAGAGAGAGAGAGAGAGAGAGAGAGAGAGAGAGAGAGAGTGTGTGTGTGTGTGTGTGTGTGGTATTTGTCTAATGTTAAGGTTTGTTTATGTTGAAAAAATCATCTTTTTAAATATAATTTGAAACACGTGCAAACGCAAGTGGCAGTGCTTTCTTAGCTGTTTGCTACAATCTTTTAAGCTGAGACCTAGCGTTATTGTTACATATTTAAAGGCAATAAAACAGAGGAAGAGAAGGAAAAACAATATTCGTACTGATGGGGCGGAAAAGGGTTAGAAGTAAGTAAGGAAAGTACAAGCTAGAAGATGTCTCTGTTCGGATGAAATCGATGAAAACCCCGTAGTGGTGTTGAGATAGACAAACAAAAACGGGTGCTTTGTCGTTAAAAAAAATGTGGTATTAAGTTTATCATAGAAAAAAAATAGAAGTCGGAATTGTTTCAGAAAATTAAACTTCTCTCAGCGTTCAAACTCGACTGCTCTTTCCTGCATTGACATGGAGTTTACAAAACATACATCAGAAAACAATGAAGTGATCTTAAAAATATCCAGGCACTAAGAAGACGAAAAGAAACAAGGAGGATTGTTTTCTGCCATTCTATCATCCCCTCCAACCCCAAAAGAAGGCTGTGTCTTCACAGTCCGTCAGAGAGGTCTCAGAGGAGATAGGTTGGTTTGGCTCTCTGCCACTTCCAGCGGACTCTACCCAGTCTCACGTGCTGCTGTCCATTGAGGAGCTGTCAAAGGCTGTCACTTCGACTTCTCAGCTCAGGGAAGGATGCTATTTGAGCGACGAAGCTGAATTGTTGAACTCCACGCTGTACGCATGTGGTAGGGAAGCAGGTCTGTTCTTTTAGCCTTTGTCTGTCTGCAAGCTTCTAGAAATGACTTCTGTCTTTTCTAAAGTTTTGGGAATATTTCTTTTTGCTGTATCTTCCTATTTTGATGTTAAGTAGAACGTCTTGTACATGAGTTTTCTGTATGAATTCTTTGTTTAGGCAAAGAGTTTGTTTCATTTGATTGAGCATGAAATAGGCCCCTGATGATAAGTTATTAAAACAGAGAGTCAGGTGTAAAAAAGACATTAAGTAGATATACTCATTGACAGAGTCATGCACAGATATATCAGTAGATGTATACATTAATACATATAATTACATACAGATACTACATAAAAAAAATCAACGATCAGATGGATCAGACAATTCAGACAATTCATGAAGCGACAGCCCAACAGACAGACAGACAGACAGACAGACAGACAGACAGATATAAATGAATAGATAGATAGAAGATAGATAGATAGATAGATAGAGATAGATAGATAGATAGATAGATAGACAGACAGAATAATTTCTATGAAAGGAGAGAGAGAGAGAGAGAGAGAGAGAGAGAGAGAGAAGAGAGAGAGAGAGAGGAGAGAGGAGAGGGAGAGAGAGAGTGTATTACAAGGTGTCTAATGCCAGCCTTGTTTGGGCCACTTCCCAGTCTCACGTGCAGCCGCCACTTGGAGAGCTGTCAGCAGTCGTCACTGTGTCTTTACAGCGCTGAACAAGAAGTCATTCGGGTCATACACAACAGAGCCAGAGAG
>JADBJO010007171.1:37500-55000 GCA_016801955.1 Conus betulinus
CTTGCATACTGACTGGCGTACTCACCAGCTCTGGTAATCTGGCTTTTTTGGAACGTGTTCAACGCGGTAGTGTTCACTTCATTGTAAAAGAAACTTGGAGGGGTTGGAAAGAAAAGAGCGCGCAGAGGGGGAAGAAGAGATGGACTTGCCTTGTGGTCTTGAGTCACTGAATTCCTGTGGGCCTGGGCTCTTTTCCTGTCTCTGGACACTTGCGATGGACATTTAGGGCGGTACACCACAGTGTCACAGCGCGTCGGCTGTGAAGGTGGAAATCACTGGTGTCAGCTGAAGAACCACTACCGTATGATTCCCTCTACCTTTCTGTTTTCAAGGAAGACGAGAGACGAGTCTTGCATTGGAATGTTGAGGAGACTTTCTAGCGGAGATGTGGAACCATGAACAGAAAACACACACACACACACACACACACACACACACACACCACACACCACACACACACACACACACACACACACACACACACACGCACGCACAGACAGACAGACAGACAGACAGAGAGCCTGCATTTGGTGTTGTTTGTCTAAGCGTGGAAGGATATTGTAAATATGTAATGGTAATATGCATGCACTTTCAAGACAGGAGCAAATAACCGTGTCCTCACGTGGACATCGAATTTGAATCGTGCTGATTCAGACGCTCCACAAACAAACTGAAAAAAAAAATGAAATTTACATGAAGAAACATTTTGAAGCCCTCTTGTGAACATCTCTCCTGTGCGTCTGAAGGCAGACAGTGACAGACCCGGTTAATACCAGTCTGACCCTGGGCATCGACAAACCACACGGTGCCAGAGCGCCAGCAAGACAAGCGTCACTGAAAGGCCCTTGTTTTCACACTGTCCAATATGACCACTTTGAATACGGAAGTCAGACGCCAGCTCTCTGACTCTCTCTCGCTCTCTATCTCTCTCTCTCTCTTCTCTCTCTCTTTCTCTGTCTGTCTGTCAAGCACACACAACCACACAACACACACACACACACACGCACACACGCACCACACGCACGCACGCATGCACACACACAACATGCACCACACATACGCACACACATACGCACGCACGCACACACACACACACACACACACACAAACACATCCACACACACACACACAAACACACACACACACACAACGAACACAAACTCTCTCTCTCTCTCTCTCTTTCTCTATCTCTCTCTCTCTCTCTCACCACCACACACACAAACAACACACACACACACACACACAAAACACACACACACACACACACACACTCACAACAAGCACAAAAAACATGCGCGTGCGCGCGCGCGCACACACACACACACAACACACACACCAAACAACACACACCACAACACACACACACACACGCAACACACCACACACAAAACACCACACACTCACTCACTCACTCACGCACTCAGCTCACAAAGAGAGAGAGAGAGAGAGAGAGAGAGAGAAGAGAGAGAGGAGAGAGCGAGAGAGAGTAGTAGTCGACGCCTGGTCCCCTCCATGTCTTCTGTCCAGAGGGTCAGTGACAACTCAATAAAACGGGAGCCGACGACAAGGTATCAAGTGCTACTGAGAGGGGCTGCCGAGGACTGTTAAGAGGTGGTCCGCCACTGACCACTCTGAACTGGGAGGTAATGCAGCCCCTCCACCGTCCCCCGTCTGTCTCTCCCTCTCTGTCTCTCTCTGTCTGTCTGTCTCTCTGTACCACACACGCACACACACTGACTGACTGAAACCATTCACTGTCAGGTTAACATAGTGATGTACTGACGTTTTAAAAGGATAAACCTAAATAAATTAATGAGGGAAGGACGAAAAAACTAATACAAAAAAACATCTGAAAGACATTAAAAAAAAACATAAAGCAAAAAAATTAACAGGGAAACATTTAACATCTGTAAGTAGAATTATAAAATCAGAAATGTAACAATACACTAAATTACATCTTTAACTGTACTGAGATTCAAACATCTCTCTCTCTCTCTCTCTCTCTCTCTCTCTCTCTCTCCATAAAAAAAAAAAATCTCTCTCTCTCTCTCATCTCATCTCTCTCTCTCTCTCTCTCTCGCCTCTCTCTCTAGCGCGCACAACCTATGTAAAAGATTCGTAAATGGAATAATGCGACCTAGTACCCGTGAGGGTCGGACAACTATGTCATGTAACAAATTCTTTGCTCTACGTGTACATCAGACCACTAAACCAAAAAAGAAAATCATAAAAAAAAAGAAATCCGTTAGACATATGGATGAGCCAAGTGGGATGAGACTTGATCAGATTTACAGCCAAATTGGCTAGACTCCACTAGACAAAAATTTTATCATGAAGACATTGAAAAACGCTTTTGTTATGGAACATTCAAGTAAAAAAATGAGATACATTAAGGTTTTGACCACAGACACACAAAGGAGATGATGTTTTAAAAACCTGCCTAACCAACACCATCCACCCGTATTCTGTGCAATAAATTTCGATTCGGAATAGAACCTGGCGGACTTATACAATGACTGCTGGGGGCAGCAAGATCCCATCTGTTCTTCTGAATGGCAGCTTCAAGGTACTGTGTTCTTCTCTGGTCCCAGAGTGCTTTTGTCAGAATATTGTTTATTTCAAGAAGCGAATAAGGAATATCACATAAAACTGTATTCGATTTGCACATTGAAGCCTCTTTTGCACAGGTATCAGCCAGTTCATTCCCTCGAAGATTGCAGTGACCGGGTACCCATAATAATGTTATTTTAGAACCTCGCATCATTAACTGGTGAATTGAAAATAAAATTTCACTGATGAGATCAGGACGACTCGATGTATTTTGACGGTGTAAAGCCGTTAAAGCAGACTTGGAATCTGACAAAAATCAGTATTCTTTCTGGTAAGACTTGCATATCAAGAATGAAATCAATAGCTTTCATTAGAGCAAATAACTCGGCAGTGAAAATAGAACAACCTTTGGTAATATGAAATCTTTTTTCAATGTTAAGGGAAGGTATCACGAAAGCAGCACCAACCCACACACACACACACACACACACACACCCCAAACGCGCGCGCGCGCGCATTCCAACACGAACATGCGCATGCACAGACAGATGATCTCTCTCTCTCTCTCTCTCTCTCTCTCTCTCTCTCTCTCTCTCTCTCTCTCTTACACACACACACACACACTTACGCACTTACACACACACGCAAAACACACACACACACACACACACACACACACACACACACACACACACACACACACACACACACACACACACACACACACACACACACACACACACACACACACACACACACACACACACACACACACATTCACTGTCACACCCACACACAATGATACGTACACAAACTTACAGACAGACAGACGGAGAGACAAACGGATAGACAGGTAGACAGACGGAGTGACAGATAGGGACACAGCTAGAAAGACAGACAGACGTAGAGACAGACAGATACAGAGATGCTCACAGACACAGACTCAGTCAAAAAATTCTCTGTTGCAATTATTCTTAATATTGAAGTTGCTGTCACTCGTGGGAGAGAGAGAGAGAGAGAGGAGAGAGAGAGGAGAGAGAGAGAGAGGAGAGAGAGAGAGAGAGAGAGGAGAGAGAGAGAGAGAGAGAGGGAGAGAGAGAGAGAGAGAGAGACAGAGTCAGATACACAGGACAGACAGCCTCACACACACACACACACACCACACACACACACAACACACACACACACACACACACACACACACACACACACACGCACGCACGCACGCACGCACGCACGCACGCCCATACACACACACAGAAAGGAGAGAGAGATAAACAATCAGACAGAAGAGAGAGACAGAGACAGACAGACAGACAGCCAGCCAGCCAGACAGACAGAGACATATTTAGAGATATATACACACATAGCTACACACTAACACGGAGAGAGAGAGAGAGAGAGAGAGAGAGAGAGAGAGAGAGAGAGAGAGAGAGAGAGAGAGAGAGAGATGGAGAGAGAGAGAGGCGGAGGGATGGATGGAGGGAGGGACAAACGGACAGACACGGACACCGACAATCTGACACACACGCAGGCAGACAGACAAACAGACAGACGGACAGACAGACAGACAAACACAGAAACACACACAGGCTCAGAGAGAGAGAGAGAGAGAGAGAGAGAGAGAGAGAGAGAGAGAGAGAGAGAGAGAGAGAGAGAGAGTCCTGTGAGTCTTCTGTCGGGAACAGGACTGACTGACCACACGGTACACCTAGCCGGGTCAGCATGGGAGCACGTGCCAAAGAGAGACTGTCCAGTGCTTTTTCAGACGCTGTCCACCTCAGCTCGGACCGCAGGGAAACCGATTCAGCCAGTCTGTTGGTTTCTTTTTTCTTTTCTTTTCTTTTCTTTTCTTTTGTCTCCCTCACCCCCGCGCTCTTCTTTCTTTCTCTCTGCCTATCGCTCTGTCTGTCAGCCTGTCAAACTGTCTGTTTGTCTGCCTGTCTGTCTGTCTGTCTCTGTCTCTCTCTCTCTGTCTCTCTCTCTCTCTCTCTCTCTCTCTCTCTCTCTCTCTCTCTCTCTCTCTCTCTCTCTCTCTCTGAGGTTTCTATACCTCCTCATTTCACACACACACTTCAAGATCTCTCTCTCTCTCTGTCTGTCTGTCTGTCTGTCTGTCTGTCTGTCTGTCTGTCTGTCTGTCTGTCTCTCTCTCTCTCTCTCTCTCTCTCTCTGAGGTTTCTATATCTCCCCATTTCACACACACCTCAAGATCTCTCTCTGTCTCTGTCTCTGTCTATCTGTCTCTCTCTCTCTCTCTCTCTCTCTCTCTCTCTCTCTCTCGCCAATGATGGGCAGTCCAAGACGATAGAGATGAACGCCTCGCTGGAATAAGAAGCCAGTAAACGAGTGCTTCTGTTGATTGATAGTCCGCGCTGTCTGCAGAGACGGACTAATACTGCACAGGCTAATTGTAGCCACGGCACGACTGCATCAATGGGTCCAGTTTCAGCTGCATGGTCTTTGAATGAAGCTAATGTCTCTACTCCCAATCTCGCCCTTCTTTCCGTTTGGTCTCGTACATCACCCGGAAACGGAAGATCGAGAGGGATTGTGGGTCTGTAGGAGGACCGGTCGATTGGAAAACGAGCTGGTCAACCCGGCCCAAAAACCGAGGCTGGTGAGAGTTGCGGTCCGTTTAGGTGGCGCTGTACTTTGGCTATGAATGCCGTTCAGTCAGCTTTACAGTTGGCTACATACATCGTTCAGGTACATTGCCTATGTCTGTTAATTAAAGTGGTAATGACTTCACTCACATATGTTTGTCTGTGTGCCTGTTAGCAAGATGTGCAAGACTTCTTGCACCAGTCGTGATTAATCTTGAAAAGATGATGTATAGTTCAGGAACGAAACTCATTCAGTTTTGTCACAAGCCAGTAGTGTAGATCCTAGATCGAAGGGCCCCATAAACCACTAACTCTTACCGTTTCCTTATTTCCTCACTTTTTTTTTTTTTTACCTCATCCTTTAGATATGACCGTGACCAAAATGTCCCGTATATAGCATTTCATGTACTTAGTGCACGTTAAAATTTACACACACACACACACACACACACACACACACACACATGGCAATGAGGGAGCTGTCCCTGTGAAAGTCCTGTAGGGAAACCTACTTGATATAACAAACTACAGGCCGTGAGAAATGAGAAAAGGGAGGAACTAGGGGCACTGCACTGGGGCGACGCCCTCTCCCCGGTGCAATGATCTGAAGGGCACTTAGGACGTTTAATGCACAATGTAGTTCGTTAGAGTAAACCCACACGTAAACCTGCGCGCACTCATAAGATCAGCACAGCAACCGGTGACTGAAAGTAATGTTCGTTGTCTCTCTTAAACCTATGACAGAATGAAGTCGTTTTCTTAAGGGTGTGGGGAAGTTTGGGAACTGAGAGGCCAAATAAATGAGTGGTGAAGTGTGAAACTAGGCCAGTACCGCTGCCATCAATGTGACGTTACCACGGAGCAAAATGAGCGAACATCTAAGGTCCATTGAAGGTGTGCCATCCATCACAGTGACACGCCGTTCTCTCTCTCTCTCTCTCTCTCTCTCTCTCTCTCTCTCTCTCTCTCTCTCTCTCTCTCTGTGCGTGCGTGCGTGCGTGCGTGCGTGCGTGCGTGCGTGTGTGTGTGTGCGTGTGTGTGTGTGTGTGTGTGTGTGTGTGTGTGTGTGTGTGTGTAATTCAAGGCGTGAAATAAGTAATGCTGGTGACATTTTTTTTTGTTTCTGATAAGAGAATGGATTATTGTAATGTCTTTTTCTCTGTTAATGTGTGGCAGTGGTGGAATAGATTGGTTTTTCTACCCACATTTTGTGCAGTCGCGCTGAGGTTTAGAAATCAATATTTTCTTGTACTTATAACGCCATCATGTTTTTGTGTACAGTGCTTGATGCTTTGCCTAGTCCGAGGGAACTCAGGCTCCTCTAGCAATCTGTTACGCTCAAATCAACATTAGCGCAGTCGCCAGTGCTATTTTATTATCGTCTCATTTTAGGAAGTTCTGAGAGAACGAGAAGCCAGCGTTTTCGGTTCAGGTACCCATCCTTTTATGCACAATGTCTGTCTTGGCAGTAAGACCACCACTGATTCGGTTACTCATACCATGATGCTGAATATCTTTCTTGGCAGTAAGACGACCATTGATTCAGGTACTCATTTTTTTTCATGCACAATGTCCTTCTCGGCAGTAAGATCACCATTGATTCAGGTTCTCACACTTTTAATGCACAATGTGTTTCTTGGCCGTAAGACGACCACACTCTGCATAACCTGGATCATTATAAGATTAGTTCTGCAACTAGTGACCGGAAGTGATGTCGTTTTCTGTCTCCATCATCCTGCTTCTTCTTCTTTTTTTTTTTTTTCCTGTCTTTCACCGCTGACCAGCCTTCCGGACACTTTGAGCTTGATCGAGTTTTATAAGGCTGGAACTTAAGGAATTGTGGGGCCAAAGAGATCAGCAGTGGGGCGTGAAACGAGGCCTGTGGCGCTGGCATTAGCGCGGCGGCTCGACAGCTGATCGCAATACCGCACATCATCCGGGCTCTACTTTACGCATGCCGTCCACTACAGGATATGTCGTGTCGCTTGTTGTGAAAGGTCTTACGTAAGGAAGAAGTAAAAAAAAAAAATAAGCGGAGGGGTTTTATTTTCCCGAGGAAGAGAGTGCATTGCGCCAATGACATTTTCTCTGTTGTTGTTGTTGTTTTATTATTATTATTATTATTATTATTATTACTATTATTATTATTATTATTTTATTTCGTTTTTTTTCCAGTCTGGAATAGAAGGTTTCTTATCTTTTCTTTAGCGATGATGCTGATATTCAGGAAATAACTTTTTTTTTTTTTTTTTTTTTTGGGGGGGGGGGGGGGGGGGGGGGGGGGGGGGGGGGGGGGTCTGTGATTGTGCCTATAAATCTTTATGTGCGTTGTTTGGTCCCATTTGCTGCAGTGTAGGCTGTTCAGACAAATTGTTGCTCAAAGATCAGCCGCAAGACTTCTGCCAGTCCTGTCCTAAGAGGCTCTCGGGTTTGTAGCATTCTTGGAGAAAGTGAATAGAGTTTGACTGTTTCAGTTCCCCACGCTTTGCGCACAGTGTGTATCTTTCCATTGAAGCCGTCATGACACGGGCCACTCGTCATGGGTACTTATAAAAAAGAACGGTAGCCAGAAGTATTTTCTTTTCTCTATTCCTTCCCCAACACCCCACACCTCTTACATTCTCCACGTCCCTGGCCCATCTTCATCGGCACTTTGGATTCGTCCATCTTAAGAGGAGTAGAAACCCTTGGAGTTGTGGTACTTTCAAAGAGATAAGAAGTGGGGCGTGAAACGTGGCTAGTAGCGCTGACATCAATGTAGCTGTACAGCTGAGACCATTGGTCAAACGTGCAGGGTGCTCTTATAGTCTGCTCTCCGTCACAACGATATCTTTCTTGTTTTTTTCTTGTGTAGAGCCATGAATAAAAAAAGAATTTTCGGAGGGATTTTTTTTTTCTAACCCAATGAAATGAAGCTGTTTGTTTCAATGCCATGTTCCCTGTTGATTTGTCGCAGTGCTAAGGAGACGTATTGGCTCCCTTCTTTTGCAGTAGTGCTGATGGACGTGTTCATGGGAGGTGAACATGTTTGTACAGTACATGAAGTTGTGTGTCACACACACTTTGTCACTTACTTGTTCTATCTCGTTTACCTGTTCACCTCAGGTCTTTCACATGAGACAAGAAACCATAGTCTCGTATGCAGCATGTGCACGTTAAAGAGCCGATGACAATAAGAGAGCTGTTCTTGGCAAAATTGTGTAGGGGAAAAAAAACCCTCTTTGACCACAAAAAAAAAATCGCTTTGACTTGTGATGGAAACACAGGCACTGAGAAATAAGAAAAGAAGAGAAATAAAAAATAAAGACATAGCATTGCGGTGATACCCTCTCGCTAGGGGGTGTGGTCTGAATTTTATATAGTACGCTTTATGCACAACGTTCTCCTTGGGAGTAAAATCACCGCACGCGACGTAACCGGGCACACTCATAGCTCAATAACCAATGACCGGAAACGACGTTCTCTCTCTCTCTCTCTCTCTCTCTCTCTCTCTCTCTCTCTCTCTCTCTCTCTCTCTCTCTCATAAGATCAGCTCAATGACCAATGACCGGAAGTGATGTTCGTTCTGTCTCTGTCTCTGTGTCTGTCTGTCTGTCTCTGTATCTGTCTGTCTCTCTCTCTCTCTCTCTCTCTCTCTCTCTCTCTCTCTCTCTCTCTCTCTCTCTCTCTGACACTGGGAAGTCATGTTAAAACTTGTTTAAGAGGCTAGGGAACGTTAGGAATTGATTGGCCAAACAGATGGGCAGTGAAGTGTTAAACTAGACCAGTACTACTGACATCAACGTGGTTTTACTATAGAGTATGATGACTCAATATCCAAAGTCCATTTAAGGTCTGCCGTCCATCACAGAGGCATGACATGTCGTTGAGTGTGTGTGTGTGTGTGTGTGTGTGTGTGTGTGTGTGTGTGTGTGTGTGTGTGTGTGTACGTGCGCGCGTGCGTGCGTGCGCGCGCGCGCGCGCGCTTGGTTTGGTTAAGGCGGAAAATGAACAACAACATTGGAGACATTTTTTGTCTCCGATGGAGTGAGAGCATTCCCTTAATGGGTTTCTTACCCCACCTTATGCAGTGGTGCTGATGGTTGGGAATCACCTATTTTGGCGATTATTACGCTTTCATATGTTGATGCACATTGTTTGGACTAGTATGATGAAGTGCAGGTTGTACTGGCAAAGGGTTACACTCCGATCAGCCCTGAGCACTTTCACCAGATCTGTCTTACAAACGTGTCGGATTATGACGTTCTGAGAATTGAACTTGACTGGTTCAGTTACTCACAATATTTTATGCACAACGTCCTTCGTGACAATAAGATAACCACAACCTGCATAACGTGGCCCGTCTCTAAATATTGTTCGACAGCTAGTGACCGGAAGTGCTTTCCCTTCACTTCCTCTCCCATCCTGCCCTCAATGCATTTCTTTTCACCGCTTTCAGCCTTCCACGACATTTGGGGCTTGTCCATCTTTTACAATGGCTGGAACTCTAGGAATTTGGAGCCAAAGAGATCAGCAGTGGAGCATGAAACGAGGTCAGTAATGCTGAAATCACCATGGCTTTACAGCTGAGGACAATGCCACGCATCCAGGTTCTACGTTAGGCCTGCACCCACTACAGGGATATGTCTTGTTTTTTTTTTTTTTTTTTTTTTTTTTTTTTTAATGAGTCCTGGTAAAAGGAAGGAAATAGATAGTGAAGGGAATTTTTTTTCCCTCAATTGTAAGAGGGAATTGTGTCAATGATTTGTTAGGAAATTGTGTCAATGATGTGTTGCAGGGCCAGAATATATGATTTCTTACCCCTCTTTCTTCAGCACTGACGCTGACATTCCACAATATGTCAAAAATCTTCATGTGTATTGCTTGATCCCATCTGATGCAGTACGGATTGTTCTGGTAGTGTTACGCTCAAATCAGCCTCGGCATTTTTTTTTTTTTTGCTTTTTTTTCCAGCTTCCTTCTGTGCTTTTGCTTAATGCTTTTTGCTGAATCTGTCCTACTGAGCTCTTGAGTGATGACATTCTGGAAGAATGAGAACCCAGTTTGATTGGTTCAGTTACTCACACTCTGTGCCCATAGTCCTTCCTGCTATTAAAACTGTCCAAACGTGAATAACATGGCTCAGATGTAAGAATAGCTCAAGGACCAGTCACCGCAAGAGATTTCCTTTCCCTATTCCCTTTCTACTACCCCCCCCCCCTTCCCCCTCCGTCTCCACTTTCCTCTCGGACCCTGACCTCTCTTTCCGGACAGCTTGGAGCTGTCCATTTTGAGAAGCGTATAAACCTTTGGAATTGCTGGGCAAAAGAAGAGACGTGGAGCGTGAAACGAGGCCAGTAGTGTTGACATCAACATGGCTTTACACCTGAGAACACTGACCGACCACCCGAGCTTCACGTGTGGCCTGTCCTCCACCACCTGGACATGCCTTTTCTTTCTGTGGAGGACTGTTGTTGTTGTTGTTGTTGTTGTTGTCGTCGTCGTCGTCGTACCCTGGTTAAAGACTCCAGGGATCATCCGAACAGCAGAAGTACATGGTACACTATGGTACAAATGTATCAGCTAGGGATGAGAACATCATGTCTATGACCGTTTTTGATTATCGCACCACGTGGGCAACCACATTCCGACTTCGAGTGATTTTGGAGGCTGATAATGTTATGTTAGGAGCTTGTCACGACTGAAGATAATGCCCATACTATTAGAGCATAACAACATTTTGATGTAGCCTTGGTGTTTTAGCCTAAGTCAATTGGTCTGACACAGCCTTACGCAAAGCCGGTTGTGAAGGATTAATTTTTAAAGCAAGAGATGAATGATTTCGCAAATGTTGTGTGTACCCCACTTGATGGGAATGGGTTCTCTCAATGTCATTTTCTCAAACACTGAATACAACCTCTGGAAGAACACATATGAATTTATCCAATGGTTCAAAAATCTTAACAAACAGAAGAACACAGTATTCATCACATTCGACATAGTAGACTTTCTACCCATCCATAGATGAAGAGCTACTCACTAAAGCTCTGAAATTTGCTAATAAAAACACACAGACATAACAGGGTCAGAAATGGAAATCATTCTTCACACCAAGAAAACTTTACTCTACAGCAGAAATGAAACATGGATCAAGAAAACGAATAAAAACTCAAACATTTGATGTGACCATGGGATCGTACGACGGTGCCGAAACATGCGAACTGGTCGGACTGTTTATGCTATCCAACATCCAAAAAACAACTCGGAAAGCAAGTCGGACTGTACAGAGACGACGGCCTCGCCGCGCTAAACAACAATCCAAGAACCATCGAAAACAAGAAAAAAAGAACTATGCAAAATTTTCCAAAAACCATAACTTAAAAATCACCATCGAAGCAAACAAAAAGGTAGTGAACTACTTAGACATAACACTTGACCTCAAACAACCACATATATAAACCATACAAGAAACCTAATGACACACCCATTTATGTAAACATCAATAGCAACCACCCACCATCTATACTAAAAACCATACCCAATGGCATAAACAAGAGATTATCTAATCTGTCACATAATGAAAGAGTATTCAACAACGCAGCAGCAGAATACCAAGAGGCATTGCAAAAAAGTGGTTACAGCTACAAACTACAATACAACCCAGATAACAACATGAACAAAAAAAAAAAAAAAAGCAGGAAAAGGAAAATCACATGGGTACAACCTCCATATGATGGACGAGTAAAAACAAACGTAGGGAAAGAATTTTTCAAAATTTTGACAGCATCCTTCCCAAAAGAACACAAATTGTCCAAAATATTCAACAAGAAAACACATCAAACTATCATATTCATGCATGCCTAACCTTAAAAAAATAATAATTGATTCATCATCAAACAAATGATTGTATACCAAGCCACTGTGACATCAGAAAATGAAAAAGAAACATACATAGGGATCACTGAAAATCACTTCAAAACCAGATATGCAAATCCATAAACAGTCATTCAACAAAGAAAAAAAACACAAAAACCAAACAGAACTGAGCAAATATATTTGGAGACTTAAAGACAAAAAAAATAAAACTATAAATATCCTGGAAAATCATAAAAAGGGCATCACCATACAATAACATTTCAAAAAGATGCAACCTATGTTCAACAGAAAAATGGTTAATACTATGCAAACCATACTTAGCAACCCTAAATACTAAAGTAGAAATAGTAAACAACTGCAGGCACAAATGGAAATCGTTGTCAGCAAACGCACCCTGAACTGTAAACAACCCGAAAAACCGAACAACACGTGCAGCCAATCCGCACGTGCAAACAGTGACACTAGGCCATATAACACCGGCAGTAGGCGACCCAAAACCATCCTGAGGAGAGCCAGCGCTCGAAACAGATCTGTTGATTCTAAAACTTCCTTTTACCATCCTATATGGAACACAAAATATTTTAACAGATGTAATCCTATTTCAGTGCATCATTTGTTGAGAGGGGTTTATATTGAAAATTCTATTGCACTTTAAGCTACAATTATCGCTCAATCTAAAATTTATGCGTAGGTCATTTTATTTATTTATTTTTTTTTTTTATCTTTGGGGTTAAGTTTTGTTAGTTTGAGATGACGTTTAGTGGTATCATCAATGGTGAACAGACGTTAAATATGAACTGAATGAACTGATATATATATATATATATATATATATATATATATATATATATGTGTGTGTGTGTGTGTGTGTGTGTGTGTGTGTGTGTGTGTGTGTGTGTGTGATTTGACTAAAATGTGGTGAATGACATACTTTGCTTAGATCACCAATAACTCACCCTGTTTTCAATTTTCAAATGCTGGCACGTCAGATTGTTTACGCTTCCGGTTTTGCCTCGTAGCCTCAGCACCGTGGTTGGCTCGGCTGTAATCATGCATGGGTTGAACGTTACCGGACAACAAAGCTGGAAACGAACTTTGAGCAGTGACATTTATCATTCCACGTGGACATGGTAATTATTATGGCGGTTAAAAGGGAAAAAAGCAAAGAAAAACAGAAAAATGAAGGAGAAAGGAAATGTGTGCTCTTGAAGATAACTCAAGTTGTTAGGCTTTTTTGATGCGACTGCTGCACCATAGGTTTCTAAGAACACCCACGCTTCACACTTTTCAATTAACGTTACCATGGTTCCTGGTGTTCTTTTGCTTGCTGTCGACGCGGGTCCTGTCGCCAACAGATAAAATGAGCTGTTTGTTATTACCAGTCGCCAGGGTGGTACAGAAGTCAGCAAATGGAGTCTCCCCCATCTCCCTTTCCCTCCCCATCATCACCACACGTTCCACCCTTTTCATTCCTTCTTCACCACCCCCCCCCCCCCACCACGGTCCTTTCCTCTTCCCCCTCCCCTTCCCTCATCTTTCGAGCGTGTACATATCTCGTAGTTCATTGTTCGAATTTCTTTAAATTTGGTTACGCGCGTTTTGAAAGGTCATGTGTAATGGTCGCAGCGGGATTGGGGGGAAAATGAACAATGGGAAAGGGAAAGAAAATGCATGTCATTATCATTTTCAGTGATGTAATTTGTGAGGCCATTTGGAGGGAATGGAAGCAAGAGTGCGAGCGCCTGTGTGTGGAGGGAGGAGAGAGAGAGAGAGAGAGAGAGAGAGAGAGAGAGAGAGAGAGAGAACTGTAACCACTTTTGAAGATACCTTAGAAGACTATACCACTTTTGAAGCATTAGAAGACTATAACATCAAATTTGGGGGAGGGAGGGGGGGGGGGGAGTTGTTCATCGTAGGCCTTATTTTTTTTTAACCTAATATACCACCACTTCCCCAAAGCACCTGTTGACACAGTCAGACACTTACTACATTGCAGCTGTTGTAGGCTTCACTCAACCTCGCTTTTTTGAAAACCATGTTTATTCCACGGTATTCACAATCAGATCACTTTTCTCTTCTTCTTCGTCACTATCTCCATTGGCTGCCTGTTTGCCGTCGAATAGACTACAAGCTGCCTACTCTGCCTGTTTTGTTGGGGTGTTGTTGTTGTTGATGTTGTTGTTGTTGTTGTTTGTTTGTTCCCCTGCCTTTCTTTTTTTTACTTTTACATACTTTTTTTTTTAGCCTGTCCTTTAAGGGGGCTGGGGTTGCGGGTTTGAATCTCCGCTGGGACGTTTCGGTACAGGGTGTATTTTTCCCTCGGAGTTGACATTGGTTCTGACTCCATTCCCCACACAGTCCTTCGACTGAGACTATAAATCGAGGTTCCGTGTGTGAGCGCACGCATAACGTCTAGCACACATGTAAAATCCCTTCACCAACATTCGGAAGAGAAGGCCAGTTTGGCCGTTGGTATGGATGACACACGTTACACATAGCATGCACCTTTCCCGAAGCTGGATTATGGCTGCGTTAATGGCGGGATGAAAAACGGTCATACACACAAAACTCCACTCCTTTTATTGGGTCGATAGGATTAATCCTTGCCTGACTATACAAGGAGTGTTTGCAGGAATATCAGCCTGCGTACGCACAAAAACATTAACAATAAACCCTGTCCTACCCTTTCCTACTTGTCACTGTCTCTTCCAGCTTTTCACTGCTGTCTCACTACTTTCCGTATCTATGTTTCCTTACTTTTCCTGCCTTTTCGTTCATGACATATTTCACCCCCTACCTTTTCCTTCTCTATATTTTTCTTTTCTCAACCTCTTCCTACTTTCCCTCCCACCTACTGTTTTCCACTTTCGCCACCTGTGTGTCCCCCCCCCCCCCCCCCCCCCCCCCCCCTTATGCTTTCCTATTTTCGACCTTTCTGGACTTTTTTTTTTTTTTCGTCTGATCCCACTTTTTTCTTAATTATAGGTCTCTGCTTACCCATGCTTTTCCCTATCTTTGACTTTCGCAGTCGTGGCATTACTTTGTGCCTGAAAGAGAAAAAAGTATCCTCTTTGGTGACGCAAACGCAGTACGCACACGTTGTTCCGTGCGACTCTGGAGAATGACGTCACTTTTACCAGCAGTCAGTGTTGTCACAACACTTAAAGCAAACATGTAAAATGTACTCGCTGTCAGTATTTTTCTCTGAATTATATCGTACGCAGTCATAGGTTGAACAAGGCAACATTTTAAACTGTATATTACACAGAATTTTCTTAGCAAGTCTGATTATACTACACATATACACATTTTTTTTAGGCGTTGCATGTAACTAGACAGTAACAGCTTTTTGGAGCATGTCCACATCAACACTCAGGGAGCTATATAGACAAGAACAAATAGTATCGTATTGATGATTATTGATTCGCTAAACTCACACAACATTCCTCGCACACAACGTCAATTTGTTTCTCTTTGGGGGGGGGAGAGAGAGAGGGCGGGGGGAGGAGTGACAAGCATTTTAAGCATTTTTGAGTTCTGTTTGAAAGTGTTGCATTTCGACTCCGAAGTTTTTGTTGTTAATGAACTGAAAAGGATATTTTGCTACGTATGCTCTGACAAAACATGTTGACAGTGGTCTCAGTGAGATGATTAGAGTGGCTGCTTCGCGCGTTCTGATTGGAAACAGGAACGGGTTTCTTCTTGAACGCCCCCCCCCCCCCTTTTTTTTTTTTTTTTTCCCTCCTCAGCATTGCGATCCGCGCACAATGTCCGTCTGACGTCTTAGCAGGGCCTGTGCTGCTGCTGCGCACGTGCAAGCCCAGTTTAACGGGCAGTGGATGAAAGTTACGTCCTTTGTCCCCTTCACCTCTCTGACAGTGTGTGCTCGTAAGTCTTGGCCAGTGCAGGGAGGGCGAGGTATTGCGGAATGCAGAGAGAGAGCAGCGGAGCCTGTAACCAGAGCAGCAGTGTTGCCATGAAGTGCCAGCCGTCATTAGCCTGGAAGACTGGGCTGAGAATACAGCTGAGGGGTGCTCCTAGGACTGTGATAAAAAAAGAAACAGTTGACAGATCAATAAGTAATAATAACATTGCAGGGTCTGATTGCATGCGCTTGGTTGTCGACAAAGTTAATTGGAGAAATGCGTGGACATGAAGAGAGTAAGAGCCGTGTTGTGGCATACTGCTGTCAGCTAGGCTATTTACAACCTGAATTTAACGCAGGAGATAGTATAGAGGTATTTTGTTGAGTGTCACACACACACACACACACACACACACACAGGAGAAAACCAAAAGAACATTGCTTCGTAAGGCTTACAGGCTAGCTCAGAGGGTGTAGAATTATTGCCAGAGATACAGCTGTAAGAGAAAGCGACGGGTCTAAAGACAGCCTAGTGCAGGCCTTGCAGCTGCAGCTGCAGTACCGTGATGGGGCACATTGATCTGTGAGCTGAGGTTGCGCTGGTAGCTTGGTTATATTCAGAAAGTGGATGGACGGGGAAGGGTGGCGGTGGATACACGGGGGAAGGGGGAGGAGACGTGACGGAGGGTCACGAGACGGGGATGAGTGTGTGTGTGTAGGGGGATGGGTGTAGAAGGATAGAGATCTAGGGAATGGGAGGTTGGTGGAGGAAGGGTGTACTCTAGCGAGTTTCAATTTGTTTTTAAGCAGCGGCATTCTCCTTCTTTCCAATCGATGCTGCCCTGATGCAGGGGAGTGAGACATCATTTTCGGCGTGTCTTCTGCCTGCCTGCATGCTGCCTTTGAGCTCCTTTGCCCCGCCTGCAGGGGGTCCAGATGCTGGAGGCTGATTCCACTCGGTACGTCTGACGACACCTCAGACAAGACATGCAGCCACGCGCAGTTCCACTCGGCACGCCTGATGACACCCCAGGCAAGACATGCAGCCACGCGCAGTTCCACTCGGTACGTCTGACGACACCTCAGACAAGATATGCAGCCACGCGCAGTTCCACTCGGTACGTCTGACGACACCTCAGACAAGATATGCAGCCACGCGCAGTTCCACTTGGTACGTCTGACGACACCTCAGACAAGACATGCAGCCACGCGCAGTTCCACTCGGCACGCCTGATGACACCTCAGACAAGACATGCAGCCACGCGCAGTTTCCACTTGGTACGTCTGACGACACCTCAGACAAGACATGCAGCCACGCGCAGTTCCACTTGGTACGTCTGACGACACCTCAGACAAGACATGCAGCCACGCGCAGTTCCACTCGGTACGTCTGACGACACCTCAGACAAGACATGCAGCCACGCGCAGTTCCACTTGGGTACGTCGCATGACACCTCAGACAAGACATGCAGCCACGCGCAGTTCCACTTTGTACGTCTGACGACACCTCAGACAAGACATGCAGCCACGCGCAGTACGATGAAGACATCTTTGTACATCGATCCCTTAAGTCTTAACCCACCCCCACACCACCTCCGACCCCTCGCTCTCCCCTCAACACACA
>JADBJO010007171.1:60000-62500 GCA_016801955.1 Conus betulinus
TGCGTTTTGAAGAAATCTATTATCTTGCCGTGGCGAAGTAGTTAGTGTCGCGGATTTCCTGCTAGGAGGTCGTGTGTTTGATTCCGATCAGAGCTATGTATACCAATGGGATTTTTTTTTTCAGCCCATGATCAGCTCCAGTCGCAAAGCTGGGTTTGCTATGGACTCACCTGGGAAGACTGGGGACACACAGTTCAGTTTCACCCACTTAAAAGATGCGTTTTTGAGAGTGTTGCTGCTGATTTATTTTTTTGATAAACGCTGTAAGTGTCTGCACATCACTTCAAACCGGTAATGTTGGTTGTATCTTAGTCACCTGGCACACACACAGGCGGACGGATCACATGACGCAAAAAAAAAAAAACCACCAAAAAAAACTAACAAACATTTTTTTTTTTCAAATGAGAAAAATGAAGCTCTAGACTTGCATTCCTCATATACTATCTACAAGTCAACGTGGGTTTGTCACACACAACACACACACACACACACACACACACACACACACACACACACAACACACACGCACATGCACATCACTTCAAGCTGGCAATGTTTGGTGTATCTCAATCACCTAGCACACACACAGACGAGAGGCGGACAGATCACACGACGCAAAAAAAAAAAAAAAAAAATACAACTAACAAACACACTTTTTTTTTCAAATGAGGAAAAATGAAGCTCCAAACTTGCATTCCTCATGTACAATTTACAAACCAACGTGGGTCTGTTACACACACACACACACACACACACACACACACACACACACACACACACACACACACTACTTTTGTTACAATTTTTTATGTGAAATATAATATGGTACACATGTAGCTAGACGTATTGGGACAGATTCTAGCCAGGCAGTCCGACAGGCGTCAACAAACTAGGGTGAAAATGACAAGAAACGTGATAGCATCATGCGTATTCTGGTAGATGTATGTCTCGGATGCCTTACACACGTCTTGTGTGACCTGACATGGTACCAGAACTGATATGGCATCTTTTGAGTCGTCTTGGTTACCAGCAATGGGAACTAAACAGAATGATGTTGCGTGTACAGGCCTAATCCAGCTGTGTCAATTTGTGTTTGCTTTATTGCAATAAAACATGCTAGTAAAAGGTCGAGGGAGCAGAGAAGATGGGACAAAGGAATGGGGAGTGGAAAGGTGGTGTGTGTGTGTGTGTGTGTGGGGGGGGGGGGAGGGGGAGGGGAGGGGGGTGCAGGAGGGAGAGGTAAGAGTTGGAAGGGGATGGGAGAACATGCAGTGTCAATGGCAAGGAGGGGGTAGGGATGGGGGGTAGGGGATGGTAAAGAAAAGAACATCAGTGGCATAACGGAGTTGCAATGAAGATATTTCGACTGGCACCCCTCAATCTTGCATGTCCAGCTATAATAATTCACCTTGAGCGTTTTGGTTTAATTCCCCTAAAAAAAGAAAAGAAAGAAAGAAACTTGGAGTTATAGCGCGCGCGCGAGCGGACGCTGCGCGCGTGCATGCGCACATGCGCGCAAGTACACAGGCACACGTACGCACGGGAGTATGCATGCTAGAACGCAGAAGACGCGCCACACGCGCACACACACACACACACACACACACACACACACACACACACACACACACACACACACACACACACACACACACACACAACAAACACACACACACACACACACACACACACACACACACACACACACACACACACACACACACACGCACGCGCGCACACACACACACACACACACACACACACACACACACACACACACACACACACACATGCGCACGCCCGCGCGCTTGCTTGCTGAGCCAATCCGTAGTGACGATTCTGCATCCACTTGTGTATATCTTACCTGACTCACAAACCCTGAGCTCATTGAAATAACCCAAGCTCTGCCCTTAGTTTGAAGAGACAACAGCAACCACTGTTCTTATCTTGAAAGACAGAAGAATTCGAATCAGAAATTCAAAGGACAACCAACCGAGTTAATTCTGTACACGCGTCGTAATAGAATATTAAGTATAAATAACAGCATGTCTGAAGACAAATGGCACAGCAGACGCATTGTTGTTGTTGTAGTTGTTTTTTGTTGTTTTCGTAGTTGTTGTTGTAGCTGTTAGTTTCACTCGCATATTGTTTAACATTTTTTGTATGTGCATGTCATTCTGACTCCTTGGTTTTCTGTCTCGGTGCAAATACATACACCATGCATTTCAGACCGAAAACTCCCTATGGCAGATGTACTATGTGCTTTAGGATTATTGTGTCCAAATGATTTATTTGGGAAAAAAAAAAGAAAAGCTGGGGATGTTTACATTTCTCTTTTTTTTTTTTTTTTTTTTTTTTTTTTTTTTTAGTTCTTTGCCTTTTCTTTGGATGGGGTGTTAGGTGACTGATGCAACAGCAGGCAGCACCGAATGGGAATGGTATCTTGTCATTTCTTCATTCTGGAAGCAAAACGGATCTTCCTACTTTAATCGACTTATTT
>JADBJO010007171.1:67500-70000 GCA_016801955.1 Conus betulinus
CTGGAGAAGGCTTTCACACAGGCAGCGTTTAAGTAAGGGTTGATTACAGTCGTCTGATATCGACCTTCTGTCAAGGGTCTCACCAAAGGCGTGCGTGTGTCGCTTGGACGTTGTCCAACTCCCCAAGTGTTAGTGGCTTTCTTTTTAATTGCTTTGTTCTTTGCTCCTGCGTGCTGGATCCGCTCGTCTGGGAGAGTGGCTGTGGTAACTGTGAGAGTAGCATCCTACAGCTTGTAGTTCGTGTATCATCATACGCACACACACACACACACACACACACACACACACACACACACACACACACACACGCACGCACGCACACACACACACACACACACACACACACACACACACACACACACACACACACCATACACAGAGTCACTTGTCATCATTTTGCACATTGGCCCTCTCCAACCATACTCACTCCCAGTGGCATAAGAGCGTGCAAAAATACTCTTAAAAAGTGATGATGATATAGGCAGTCTTCTGCTTAACATGATTTAGGACATTGTACATTTGACATCATGAACAACCATTATAAAGATTGTAAAAAGAGAAGAAAAAAAACTGTGGGCTGGTGAATTGGTTTGCTGCAATTCCTACTGCTGCTTGTTTGCATAGTAGGAGGTCTCAGATCATGTATGTGAGAATTGCAGAATCTGGGATTCAAAAGGTCAGAAAAGATGGGAGGTGTGGGGGTGGGGCATGGGGGGTGGGGGTGGGGGCGTCCAAGTTGTAGTCGGTATGCAGCGAAGTCTGACACATCGGTTTGTAATTACTGGTGTGGGACAATTGCTGCTGGTCTCGCTGGTTCTTCAGTTATAACTTTGTTTTCAGTGGTTATACCCACCTGTGGCTGCCAGCTGAGGTATCTGTCCTGGACCCACTGTTTGTCTTTTACTCTCCACCATCCACCCTTCCATTTGCAGACTGAAGGCTGTGTTTACGCTTCACGTTTTGAGACGTAGATCTCTCAGGGTCGTGCCTTTTCCGTTCCTTAATCTGTTCATGAATATGTACTGTCTCTGTCTGTCTGTCTGTCTGTGTCTGTCTGTCTGTCTGTCTGTCTGTCTGTCTCTCTCTCTTTCTCTCTCTCTCTCTCTCTCTCTCTCTCTCTCTCTCTCTCTGTTTGTCTGCTGTCTGCCTGTCTCTCTGTCTCCCACTCACTCTCTGTCTGTCTGCATGTCTGTCTTTCTACCTGTTTCTCACTCCCTGCCTTTGTGTCTGTCCGTCTGTCTGTCTGTCTGCCTGTCTGTCTGTCTGTCTCTCTGTCTCTCTCTCTCTCTCTCTCTCTCTCTCTCTCTCTCTCTCTCTCTCTCTCTCTCTCTCTCTCTCTCTCTCTCTCTCTCTCTGTATTTTCCACTTTGTCTCTCTGTCTCGATCATTAGTTGTCCAGGGGAAAATTAGTGCTGATCACCAACGCACGACCATGCATGAACAAAAAAAATCTGCACATAAAAATCCATTCATAACGTAACGATTTCTATTCCTTTGTGATGGGTATGAACTCGCACCCGGTGTGTTTGCGGAACACACAAAGGGAGGAATACAGAAGGACGTGGGGCTACACTGAGATGTCTGACGGAAAGACACGTGGGGCATGCAGGTATGTAGGTATGTTGGTACCAGTAATACAAGACGAAGACAACACCTGAAGATACTGATAAGAGACAGAAGAGACATTGAGACTGCATGCAAAAAAACACAAAGAGACGACGTAACGCTATTGCAGCAGGGTATGAACTCGCACCGGGGCACTGAGAACACACAAAGGGAGACCAGGACACTGAGATGGCGACACACAGAGACCAGGACACTGAGATGGCGACACACAGAGACCAGGGACACTGAGATGATAAGAGACAGACAGAGACACTGAGACTGCAACACACAGAGACGACGAAGCCTGCAGCAGGGCGCACACAGAGACCAGGACACTGAGATGGCGACACACAGAGACCAGGACACTGAGATGGCGACACACAGAGACCAGGACACTGAGATGGCGACACACAGAGACCAGGACACTGAGATGGCGACACACAGAGACCAGGACACTGAGATGGCGACACACAGAGACCAGGACACTGAGATGGCGACACACAGAGACCAGGACACTGAGATGGCGACACACCAGACACTGAGATGGCGACACACAGAGACCAGGACACTGAGATGGCGACACAACAGAGACTCTTCTTTGTTTGTGGCAGCAGTGTTGGCATATTTAATCTACTGGAAGACTCTTCTTTGTTTGTGATCTGAAGTGTTGAGAGAATCTCTGAGAGAAAAAAAAGTCGAGAGAGAGAGAGAGAGAGAGAGAGAGAGAGAGAGAGAGAGGAGAGAGAGAGAGAGAGAGAGAGAGAGAGAGAGAGAGAGAGAGAGAGAGAGAGAGATTAACATGTTTTGTATATTCGCATGTAGGAGAGCGCTGGCATTTATTCTACACAGGTTCCATGAAGTGACTGCAGCCTTCAGTCAGACAATAGTTCTGATA
>JADBJO010007171.1:77500-82500 GCA_016801955.1 Conus betulinus
CCTGTTTTACTTGTGCCAAATCTGAGGTCTTAAATGATGCTTGCGTGAGTGAATGAATGATGATGGGGATGGGGGGGTAGGTATGGGAGCTAAAAGTTCACGTGGAGCTTTCAGGCTTGAAAAGCTGTGTGGAATGAAGCCCGAGAACATCATCAGTCTGTGATCTTGGCTGAGACAATGGCTTGATGTGCCTGGTTATGGCTGGTGGTACTTCACTGGTTCTTCCGTTCTGTTGTGTCTTCTTGCACTAATTCTTGCCCCTTTCCACTTCCCATCTTACTTCGTCATGGAACTATACCCCCCCCACCACTCCCCCCCCCCCCCCCCCCCCCCGCCCCCCCCCCTCCCCCCCCCCCCCCCCCCCCCCCCCCCCCCCCCCCCCGAATACCCCTTACCACCCCCCCCCACCCCCCCCCGCCCCTCCCCCCCACCCACCCCCCCACCCCCCCCCCACACCCCCCAACCAGACCCCTTGGTCCCCCCACCCCCTTCCCAAACCCGAAAGTCCGCCTATCCTTTTGCACTCGATTCTTGCCCCTTTCCGCTCTCTCCCATCTTACTCGGTCTGTCATGGATCTCATCTCTCCTCCTCTTCCCCCCTCCCCCCCCCAACCCCATGTCTCTCAAACCGAATCTCCCATCTATCCACCTCTCCCTCCTCTCTCATCTCCTGTCTCTAATCCTCCTCTCCCTCCCCTCCGACTCCTCCTGCTTCTCCCGGCAGTCGCCTCATCATCTCTCAGGATGACTCCTATCATTTGCCGCTCTAATTTTGAGATTCTGTCTTTCTCCCTCTTCACGAGATACTCTCCTCAGTCTCTCATCGTCTGCCAGTCTCCGAATCTCTCTCTCTCAGCTCTCTCTCTCGTCTCCATCTCTCTCTCTCTCTCGCTATCTCTCTCTCTCTCCAATCTCTCTCACACACACACACACAGCACAACACACACACCCACAGACAGAAGGCACGAGCGAGAGAAAGAGAGAGAGAGAGAAGAGAGAGAGAGAGAGCGAGAGAGAGAGAGAGAGAGAGAGAGAAGAGAGAGAGAGAGAGTGGTAGGGAGTGAATAATCGTGAATAATGACTAGAGTGGCTGGTGATGAGCATACACCTTTAGCTATCTGATAAAGAGGTTTTCGCATACAATGTATATTTTATTGCTTAACAATTACTTTATAATCGTTGTGATGGACAGGGCACAGACGTCCCTATCTGAGGAAACGCATAGGCGAAGATATCTAAAAGACAACGCAGATTACAGAACATAGTGGACACATAAGCACAAGCATCTGTTAGGTACAGGGGACACCGAAAATGAATACACAGACAATATGGGAGCGCCTAGAATGGAGGCACACATCGATTGCAGGAGATGAGATGACGCAAAACAGACATGGGACGCATATAGAGACTGAGCGAGACAGAGTTTGTTGAGATTTTGAGAGAACCGATTAGAGACACACCCGACACGAGGGACACAAACGGACAGAGATTCCCACATTAGACACTGTGACTCAAACCTGGGACTACTCAAACACTCGTTTGTCTCTCGGCAGTAGTGGTGTGCCCGAATGTCTGAAGAGAAAACGATCTGTGGATAGAATAACAAAAAAAAGTGTGTAGGGCATTGTCCACGTGGGGCGAGCTGGCGCTGAGGCCTTTCCATGCAGCTTTCAGAAGGAGAGACTGCAATTGGCAATCAGCACTGCTGGGTTACAATTGCCCCTGTTGTGGAAGGGTTTGTACAAGCTGTACACTATCTAAACCAAAGTCTGGCAACTAACAAAACATCAGTTTTGTTCGTTTGTTTGTTTTTTTTTTCTTTCTTCTCTGGTTCTGATTGATGCTGTCTGGGAGAACGTGTGGCGGTGGGCTTACAGACGGTGGTGCTTGTAGATCATGTCTGAGCTGAATTCTCCTGCTCCTCCTCATGGCGCCTGTTGCGCTGTGTTAGTCGGGGGGGGGGGTGGGGGGTGGGGGCCCGGGGGTGGGGGGGGGGGGGGGATACAAATCTGGATGAGTAGTGTTTGATCCTTCTCTTCTCTCCCCCCATCCCCGCCCGCCCCCACCTACCCCCACCCAACACACCCTCGCTTTTTTTTTTTTTTTAAATTTTATTCCAAATATCTATGTTTCTCTCTCTGTATATCTCTGTCTCTCTGTATCTAGTTGTCTCTCTCTGTCTCCGTCTGTTTTTTTCTGTCTCCGTCTATGGCTTTCCTCTGTCTGTCTCTCTGTCTCACTTTCTGTCTCAGTCTCTGTCTGTCCGTCTGTCGTCTGTCCTGTCTGTCTGTCTGTCCTGGTCTCCTCTCTGTCTGTCGTCTCTCTCTCTCTCTCCTCTCTCTCTCTCTCTCTCTCTCTCTCTCTCTCTCTCTCTCTGCGTTGTATTTAAACAAGGAAGCAGTGACTTGTTAAAGTGATGATTTTGAAAACGTAGACTGCTGCTGGAATGAATAAGGACTAGATTGTGGCTATCAGTGTATTTAGTCTTCGCTACATAACAGCAGTTACTTTTGTCTGTTCTATGTTTACTTTGAGAACAATCTGTCAGTTCTTGCTTTTTATTAAAAAAAGAAATCTGAATCCCCGACATTCAAAGAGTTTGGATGATGTTCCAAGCGATAGAGACTGAGAGGAGGACCCTTTTCTCATTATTATAAACTTTTTAAGCGAGAGTGTCAACAGAGAACTTTTGAGGAAGGGATGCCACTCTCCTCTCTCTCTCTCTCTCTCTCTCTCTCTCTCTCTCTCTCTCTCTCTCTCTCTCTCTCTCTCACTCTCTCTCTTTTCTCCCTAGAGTCCAGCGTTCCTTGGTTCCGGGCTTGTGTGGCTTTTGGCCGGCTTCTTCTGCATGGATTTTTGTTGCTGTCGTTGTTTTCTGTCTGTGACTTGGTGTACTAAGATATGGAGAAATGAAAGAAAGTGTGATTGCATTTTTTATGCTTCAGTGTTGTTCTCTATACTGCAACTACTACTACTACTACTACTACTACTACTACTACTACTGCTGCTACTGCTACTGCTACTACTACTACTACTACTAGATGATGAGGATGAGGATGATTGTCATCAATAATAATGATAATAGTGATAATAATAACAGTGATAATAATAGTATAATAATAATAATAATAATGATAATAATGAGGATAACAATAATGATAATGATAATAATAACAACAACAAATAGTACAAAATAATAATAATATCATTACTATCATTGTTGTGGTTGTTGTTGTTGTTGTTGTGGTGGTGGTGGTGGTGGTGGTGGTGGTTGTGTGGTGGTGGTGTTGATATTTGGGGCATAGAACCTGTACTGGCGTACTGCATCCAAATTCCTCACAGGCTAAACTACACTGTGCTACTACTACTACTACATGAAAACCTGCCAGAGAGAAAAAAAAGTCTCAAATACCATCATATCATATAGTTTCTTCTTATACCTGGGATCCACGGCTTGCGGTGCGTGCACCATGGGTTTCGTGCCAATGTAATTGGACTTTCGCTTATAATGGAGACTTGGCTCACACGACATGGCTTCCAACAGGCCGTCTTTAGGTCAGGGTTGATGACGGGTCGCCTACTATCGGCATTCTGTCAAGGATCTCACCGAGGGCGTGTGCGTTGCTTGGACAGCGCTGCTGGTTTTGTGTGTTTCCCGGGCTGCTTTCTCTGGCGTGCTGATTTCATTTGTCTGAGAGCGGCGGTGGGGTGACTTCGCACGCATAATGGTACTCACATCTTGTATATCGACAGAACATCCAACCCCCTTTGTTCTGATCCCAGTGCGTGTGTTGTTTTCTTGTTTATCAAAGCCTCTTAACATATAAGAGTATAATGACATAGACATTAAGTGTCTCTGTTAGAACAGAACAATTGAGCTGTAGGTATGAACATGTGGTGTCATTAATAACAACATCGTGTGTGGAAAATTTTAAGAGCTGTTGAAATACTTGCTTGTGATAATGTCACAGGTTGGGTATAGGTCTCATGCAAAAGTTGTGTTTATGGATTTGGGAATGTAATATTAGAAGAAACTGGAGGTTTTCAGTGCTGGCTGCGATACGAAGAGAGGCGTGGTTAACATCTTATTCCTGTGATAGTTGAAATGGACATTGGTTACCGTGTACATGTTTTTTTATATTGGTTATTTGCCTAGTTCTGCGGTTGTTACTGACTTTTAATTGAATATATCTGTCATCTCTTGTGACCAATCTATCATTTTCAGTCCTCGTTCCGATTTTTGTCCCATTTGTTTGATATGACTGTGTTTTTTTTCATCGCTCCCCCACCCACCCCCACCTTTCCCCACCCCCCACCAGTCTTAGGCTCAGTCTCTTCAGTGTCTCCTGATAGCTTATTGCGCTCTCTCTCTACTCGCCTCAAACACTTCTCCACTCTGCTCCCCCCAAACTCCCTTCAGTGTCTCTTGATAGCTCTTCTGTCACACCCCCTCTTTCTGTCTGTCGGTCTCTGTCTGTCTGTCTGTCTGCGCTCTCTCTCTCTCTCTCTCTGTCTCTCTCTCTCTCTTCTCTCTCTCTCTCTTCCTCTCTCTCTCTCTCTCCACTCAAACACACACACACACACCGCACACACACACACACACACACACACACACACACACACACACACACACACACACCACCACACACACACACACACACACATTCTTTCATTCTGCTGAACCAATTCGGATGTGCCTCTTTATGTCCATCGTCTGGTTATGCCTCAGGGGAGAAAAACAGTAGGAACAAGAGGATAAGAGAAAATGGACATCACAAAGAAATCGGTCATCAGCCAACATTTTCATTTTTTTCCCTCTACAACGAATAGGGCCTATTCCCAATCTCTGTCCACTAGGGGAACCAAATGGGACATTCAGACGAGGACCCAAGATACTGTAATGCATGGACCTTTTTCTACACTAAATACCCTCATAAAATATCCCATAGCGAGTCAGTACATTGTAGTAAATCTATGAAGAGTATTGCCAATAACGAATA
>JADBJO010007171.1:87500-90000 GCA_016801955.1 Conus betulinus
GTCCTAAAGAACACGGCCACTGCCAGTGAAATGCGTAATTGTCTGTCAGCACAAAAAAGAAAAAAAAAAACCCTGCAGAATCAAGTTCAAGGAAACTTATGGAAGAGATGGAATGTGGCCCAGAGCAAAGTTCTCGACTTTGGGAGAAAATCGGTAGTGCAGTGCGAATCACTTGGTGGATCCAGGATGTGTTTGAACATAGCAGGAGTCTGCCATCTCTCACATGTCCCCGTGTTTGATTATTGCGATTGGTGTAAGATGGTAAGTCTATTTCTCAGAAAAGAAAGGGATTATCTACCGATCTATCTATCTATCTATCTATCTATCTATCTATCTATCTATCTATCTATCTATCTATCTACTTTTCCTTTCACCTATCCATCCATCCATCCATCCATACACCGATCTCTCTCTATATATATTTCTATCTACCTGTCAGTTTGTCTGTCTATATTCTTGTCTCTGTCTTTATATCAGTCTATCTCTCTATCTGTCTGTCTGTTTATCTGTCTGTCTCTCTCTGTCTATATCTATCTAACTTATCTTTTGGGCTCCAGTCACCCTTATCATTATTGCAACAGATACTGTCTTGTTGTTTATGTTCCAGTTTCTTCAGCATCCAGCCTATGCGAACGGATGAGGCACGAGCACTCCATCGCTGAAATGGAAGACTGTGTTCTTTTATGCTAGGAAGAAAACTGATCTTGCATTGAGAAACGTAACAAGGGCCCCTATCCATTATTACTCTTTCTGGTGGAATATAGTTTGTGGTGCCAATGACGTTGCTTTATTATTCTCTGGCAAAGAGGGCTTTCGCTCAGGGATAGAGACGACACTTACGGAAGATGGTTTCTACGCAGGCGGTCTCCAAGGAAGGGAGAGATGAGGGTGGTGGGATATCGACCTACTGTCAAGGGTCTCATTGCAGGCGTGTTTTCCGCCTGGATGTTTTCCAAGTAGCAGCAAGTCTCAGTGGCTTTTTGTTTTTACTCGGTTGTTCGCTCTTGCGTGCTGATTTCATTTGGCTGAGAGTGTGGCTATGGTAACTGTGCGTGCGTACCGTTGGTCTGCTCACCACCCCCATTGATTCCCTTGCTATTATACCCATCCTTCCTCTCCCCAC
Organism: Conus betulinus; assembly: GCA_016801955.1. Classification (NCBI taxonomy): domain Eukaryota; kingdom Metazoa; phylum Mollusca; class Gastropoda; order Neogastropoda; family Conidae; genus Conus; species Conus betulinus. The sequence goes on from JADBJO010007171.1 coordinate 88,624, forward strand.
CCCCTCGCACATACCTTTTCCCTTCAGTCAGTTGTCGTATCTGTTCCATCACTTTTGATCTTTAGAGTGATAAGGGCATTGATGAATAGGTGTCCCTGCTATAAATGTATACGACAGTACTATATGCATAAAAATCTCATTTTGTGAAGAACTCCTTATTTTTTCCTAATAGGAGCAAGGTTTCTTGATCTGGTGATTATTTGTGATTGTGCCTTTATATCTAGGGTATGTCAGATGATGATATGCATAGACCAGTGGATCTAGAACTTTGGACAAAAGAAAAAAAAGATGATGTAAAATAATGATTAGAGATTTTCAGAGCTGACAGTAGCATGAGGAAAAGTCTGTGAGATGAAGTTAGTGATACAGGACAAGGACTTTCATGATCACGTTCATGATTTAATCAGCTGTCTGTCTGGCACTGCGGCCGTAACTGTGCTTTATTGCTATGAATGTTGCCATCTTTCCCTCTGGACTAATGTGTCAGGGATCCCCCCCCCCCCCCCCCCCCCCCCCCCCCACACACACACACACACACACACACACACACACACACACACACACACACACACACACACACACACATACAGAATTCTCTCCCCATTTTTTTGTCTGAGATTACCTGTATCAGTATACCCCTTCTATGTCTAGGTAATAGTTCTATTGCTCCATACCGCTGTGTCTGTACGCCCCGTTCGTTGAAAAAGGTTTTATGCCGAAAACAAAGTGCGGCACGGCGTTGTCCTAACTATTAGTAGCAGTACCAGTCGAGCATTCGGCGGTACTCTCCAGCGTTTCCGGCTTGCGGCATTTTGCCCCAAACAGCTTACTGTGTAACATGCCTCACACAATACAGACACTTTGTCATGCGTGTTTCACCAGCCAATATTTTGTCATGTGACATGGGCTGTGACCGTTGAAAATGCTAACATCACAACTACGTCTAGGGCATTTGCATGTGAACAGTGAGGGTGGGAGTAGAGAGGGCAGGAAGAGGTAGATCAGGGGTGGGAGTGTAATTCTCTTCAGAGTTTTCTGGTAGACATTTCGGAAATGAAAGTGGATTCGACTAGTTCTGATAATGATTATTGTCAGATGTTGGACCAGAGGGTAGTTTCTCGAACACAGTCCAAACCAAATTTTGATCACGTTTACCGGCAAGTTCTTTTCTTTGCTTAGTTTAGTTTTATTTTTCTTATTCTTATTCAAGTAGTCTTTTCTTATGTCTAAATGTACCAATGTGTCAAATGGTCAGATGTACGAAACGTATCAGTTATAGTTTGAATACGATGTGGCAAGACCCATTCGCACCCTCCCTTCCCCGCCCAATCTCCTCCCCTACTACCACACGCATATCCACTTCCTTTATTTCCATTT